>CABHPP010000174.1:0-40828 GCA_902168425.1 Peromyscus attwateri | reverse complement strand
TCTATCTATCTATCTATCTATCTATCTATCTATCTATCTATCTATCTATCTATTTTTAGAGGCAGGATCTCACTATATAGCCCTAGCTGGCCTGGAACTCACTTATATAGCATGAGCTTGTCTTGAACCCATAGAGACCCCATTTCCTCAGCCTCTGGGAGTAAAGGCATGTGCTACCACACCCAGCAGTTTCTCAATTCTTGAACAGTTTCTAGCAATCTATGTATCTGTGTATGTATGTATGTATGTATGTATGTATGTATATATATATATCTATTCATCTGTCCACAGCATCTTACTCTGTATCCCTAGCTGGCCTGGAACTTAACTATGGAGACCAGGCTGGTCTCAAATATGTGGAAATCCTGCTGCATTTGCCTTCTGAATGCTGAGATTACAAGTGTGAGCCACTGTGACCAGCTTCAATTTTGAACTAGTAAGGTTGTTTTTACATTGTTCCTAGTTCTTTATTTTTATAGATAGCACAAGAATTGTTTTCTTTCTGTTTTACATTTTTCCCTTACTAGTTGAATCAACTTCCAATTTTAGTATATGTGCTGCAGAAGCGAGCTGAATCAACTTCCAAGGCCAAAGCCATTCTATGCAGAAGCTTGGAGTTCAAGTGGTGTCTCTTATGAGAGCCTGTGAAAGCTTGTATCAGTGCCAGTCTCCATCCATGCCAAGCCATCATGGAGCACTGTTACTACCTTTGGGGGAATTATCTAGTCTGTAGCTACTGTTTTCCACCCAGTATATTCGTGGGTTTGGTTTGCTGAAATTCAAGGGTAAAGATAAAGCATGTCTGAATTTCAGAAGAGTTAGTTAAAATGTCTGACCACAGTGACTCAAATCCTACCTGCATGGGATCACACGAAATTAAGAAAACTTCTGCACAGCAAAGGAAATCATCACCAGAATGAGACAGCACACAGAAAGGGAGAAACTCTTTGTCAACCACACACCACACAGGGAGGGTCATATCTAAACTATATAAAGAGCTGTAAAATATGCAACACCATTGGGCTGGAGTGGTTGTTTCAGAGATTGAGCACTGGCTGCTCTTCCAGAGAACCAAGGTTTGATTCCCAGCACCCACATGGCAGCTTATGACTGTCTGTAACTCCAGTTCCAGGGGATCTAACACCCTCTTCTGGCCTCCTGGGGCACCAGGCACACAAGTGGTACGTAGATATAGATGCAGGCAAAATATCCATGCACATAAATCAAATAAATTAAGTATCGTAAAACAAGCCTTGCAATTAACAAATGGGCTAATAATAAATGGAATACATACTTCTCAAAAGAAAAAACAGAAATGGTGAAATTAAACGTAAGTGTTAAAGGTAGGTTGAGATTTCAACTCACCCCAGTTGAAATGGCTAACATTGGAGAAACAAATGCCAGCAAATGGCGGTGAGGATGCGGGGAAAGAGGACACCTAACTCACTGCTGGGGAAGTGCAGCCTGGTACAGACACCACTGAGGTGTGGTGGTTTGAGTGTAACTGGCCCTCCTAAGTTCATAAGGAGCAGCACTATTGGGAGGTGTGGCTTTGTTGGAGTAGGCATGGCCTTGTTGGAGGAAGTGTGTCACTGTGGGGGTGGGCTTTGAGGTCTCAGATGTGCTCAAGTCACACCCAGTGTCTTAGACCACTTCCTGTTGCCTTTGGATCCCCAGCCCTTTCTCAAGCACGATGTCTGCCTGCACGCTACCATGTCGCACCATGATGATAATGGACTAACCTTATGAAAATGTAAGCCACTCCATGTAAACGTTTTTCCTTTATAAGAGTTTATGTGGTCATGGTGTCTATTCACAGCAACAGAAACCCTAACTAAGACTAGAGGTTTCTAAAAACACTAAAAATAGAACTTCTGTGTGGCCCAGTTACGCACTCTTAGGTGTATGCACAAAGGACTCTTCAGTCAACAAGCCACAGATATACGTGCACATCCATTTTTATTGCTGAACTATTCATAATAGCTAGGAGATAGCCTAGGTGTTTGCCATCAGATGAATGGATAAGAAAATGTACAGGTACACCATAAAAATTTCAGCTATGAAGAAAAAGTGAAAGTATGACATTAGCAGGAAAGTGGGCAGGGATGGAAATGATGATGTTAAGTAAAATAAATCAGGGTCAGAAAGACAAATACTGTGTGTTTCCTCTCATACGCTCACCCTTGACTTTAGTGTGTGTGTGTGTGTGTGGTTGTGTTTGTGCATAGTCTATGGCGCTATGGAATTAGAAGGGAACCGTAGAGAGGAAGGAGAAATCTTAAGGGAAAGGGAGGAAAAAAAGAATCAGTAATTGAAATGCACAAGAAGTAAAAAAGGGCATCTGGGGTGGGGGTGAACAGACCAGCGGGATGGAGTCAGAAGGGTGGGGGGGAGGAGGCAGGTGGGTAGGGAGACCAATAGGAACCCAGTGTGTGTGAATATGCCATGGCGAAGCCATCGCTTTGTATGCTGACTTAATGGGACAGTGGGGCTTCGCTCATTTTAATATGAAAATGTATTTGCATGAAGATTGTCCTGAAAATTGTAATTACTTTCAATTTGATAAATATCATTTCTAGTTGGATGTTTAAAATTAAATTTCAAGGCAGGGCATAGGGACATATCTGGAATCTTAGCACTCAGGAGGCTGAGGCAGGAGGATTGGGACAAGTTTGAAACCAGCCTGCTCCATACAGGGAGTTCCAGGCCAGGACTGTATAGTAAGAACCTGTAGTGAACAAAACGAGAGGAAGAAAATAATTAACTTTTTTTTTATAGCAATGAGACACCTTTGATAACATTTCTTATAAGAGCTAAGATTTGTAACTACAGCATCCCTAAAGGCCCCGATTCAAAGCAAAAATGTGATTCCTTTGAAAAGCCCTTCCAACACTCTAGTATATTCTTTTTTTTTCCCCTGAGACAGGGTTTCTCTGTGCAACAGCCCTGGCTGTCCTGGAACTCACTTTGTAGACAAGGGTGGCCTCGAAGTCAGAGAGATCAGTCTGCCTCTGCCTCCCAAGTGCTGGGATTGATTAAAGGTGTGCACCACCACTGTCCAGCAGTCCAGTACATTCTTAATTCCTACCAAGTAGTGAATCAAGTAGTTTTGAGGGTTTTGATGGATAGTTTTATATCACCTTGACACAAGCTAAAGTCACCTCAGAGGAGGGAACCTCAATTAAGAAAATACCTCTATAAGATTGGGCTGTAGGCAAGCCTGTGGGGGCATTTTCTTAATTAGTGATTGATGGGGGGAGGGTCCAGTCCATTGTGGGTGGTGCCATCCCTGGGCTGGTGGTCCTGGGTTCTATAAGAAAGCAGGCTGAGCAAGCCATGAGGAATAAGCCAGTAAGTAGCACCCCTCCATAGTCTCTTCATCAGCTCCTGCCTCCAGGTTCTTGCCCTGTTTGAGTTCCTGTCCCGACTTCCTTCAGTGATGGACTATGCTGTGGAAGGTTAAGCCAAATAAATCTTTCCTTCCCGACTCTCTTTGGTCATGGTGTTTCACCATAGCGATAGTAACCCTAATTAGGACAAGGATGAAGGCAGGCTGGACCATTCGTGCATTCAAAAGTAATAACTGTTCTTGGGGCATCCAGCTCATTGCTGTGCCATTCCTTGAGAACAAGTTACAGGAAAAAGTTCTTAAAAAAGAAAAGATAAGTTCCATCTACTAGCATTAGGCCGTGGGACTGGGGAGCTAAATAACCCATTTTTCGAGCTCTTCAGAGTGATTACAGGACATTTGCTGCAGAGGGTCCCTGATCCAGAGAAGGGGTTTAACTATTCCCCCAGGTAATCATTTTCCTTTTACTTGCTTTTTGCTGGGCACTCTCTTGTCATTATGACTGACCCCTCCATTGTGAATGAAATAGTCTCTTTTGGTAAAGGAAAAAAGTGCACAATATGGTCCCTGGATCCCTGCCAGTGGACACACACTCACTTGCATCCTGTGTGCTGCTGGCAAAAATGATCCGGTGAAACCAGCCTTCAAGATTCACAGCTCTGTGCCGCTCAGGCCAACGCATTAGATGCACTCAAAGCCATGGTCAGCAAGAAAATGAACTCTTCAAAAAATAATGTCTTATGCCTATGTGTATAACCGTGAGTGCAGCAGTCACCATGACGGGAATGAAAACCAGCTCTGGAGTGGATAGCAGGGGGTTACCTCGAGAAATAGAACCCATCACCTGTTGTTCATAGGCAATCTGGTACAGGCAAGAATTGAAGTCAAGAGGGGACAAACTGGTATGTTAATTTTACAAATGCAAACACTTTAATAGAATTGTACTTGGTAAGAAGAAAGGGACTGATCATAAAAAAATATTTTCTCTCATGTGACATTTTTTCTGGTCACTTTGAGGCAAAAGAATATATATTTTTTGGGAGTTGGAGAGATGGCTCAGAGATTAAGAGCATGTACTGTTCTTCCAGAGGACCCGAGTTTGATTCTCGGCACCCACATCAGGGGGCTCACAACTGCCTGTAACTCTAGCTCCAGGGCACCCGACACCCCCGGCCTCTGTGGGCACTGACCTCAGATGCACATACCTGAGATTTATTTTTAACTTTTCATTGTGTGTGTGTGTGTGTGTGTGTGTGTGTGTGTGTGTGGTGTGCACATGAATACAGGTGCCTGAGGAGGCCAGAGGTGTTAGATCCCCAGGTGGTTGTGAGCTGGCCTGTACTGATGTTGGGAACTTGATTCTGGTCCTCCTAAAGATGAGTTACAGGTTTTCAAAGAAAACAAGTATTGAAACTCACTGACTTTTTTTGGTGACACTAATGTGTGTTAAAGGTAAAGGGAAGGTTATGGTGAGATTGTATCAGTGAGAGAGAAAGCATCTGCTTCTCAACAACGCTCTAGCTGTGAAAAGAACGTATTGAAAATCGACATTTGTCTGTGTTTCCTTCTGTTCTCACGTGACCCTGTGGATGAAAATGATTTGTCTTATCTTCCAAACCTTGATAGTTACGCATTTCTTTTTCTTTTTTGAGACAGGCTTTCTCTGTGCAGCCCTGGCTGTCCTGAAACTTTATAGACCAGGCTGGCTTTGAGCTCAGAAATCTGCTGCCTAGTACTGGGATTAAAGGTGTATACCACCATGCCCAGCTCTTCATTATACATTTTTTTTTTTGCTTTTTTCGAGACAGGGTTTCTCCGTGTAGCTTTGCGCCTTTCCTGGAACTCACTTGGTAGCCTAGGCTGGCCTCGAACTCACAGAGATCGGCCTGGCTCTGCCTCCCGAGTGCTGGGATTAAAGGCGTGCACCACCACCGCCCGGCTCATTATACATTTAAAAATGAGATTTTCATAGCTGGGGAGATGCTCAGTGGGCAAAGTGCTTACCCCACAAGCATGAGCATCCATGTCGCATGCCCAGAACTCATGCAAAAAAGTTGGACATGGTGGCTTGTGCTTGTAATTCTGGAACTAGGGGTGGAGACTGGCGGATTCCTGGGCCTTCTGGCACCAGCCAAGTCTACTTGATGAGCCCCAGGCCAGTGAGAGACACAGTCTCAAAAAAAAAAAAAAAAAAAAAAAGGAGGCTGGCAGGATGGCTCAGCAGGTAAAACCACCTGTGAGCAAGCCTGAGGACTTGACTTCTAGCTCATGATCCACATGGTCATGTTCTGACCTCCACATGCACATTGTAGCATACTGCCTTCCACACACAAAATAAGCAAACCAATGCAACAAAGATAATACAAACCATAGAACAGTGTGGGGATGCAGGGATGGCTCTGGGGAGCATAGGGCCTGAGCTCAGATGTCCAGAACCTGCACAGAAGCCAAGGATGGTGGCATGAACCTGTGCCCTCAGTGCCAGGGTGAAGAGGGGCAGGTCCAGAGGCTGCTGGCCAGCAGTTGAGCCGAAATGGTGAGCTTTAAGCTTAAGCCTTGTCTTAAAAAATAAAATAAGGTGGGTAAGTGTTTGAGGGAAGATGTCCTGAAGTCAACCTTTGGCCTCTACATGTACCCACATGGGCAAGTGAACTCACACCTACATGTGCACATATACATACAACACACACACACACACACACACACACACACACACACACACAATGAAATTTTCAAATATTTTCCCTCAAACCTCAGAGCGTTTATTGCCTATTTTCTGTCGTATATGGGACACACATGGAGACACACACAAATACATATGACATTAAAGCAGAACGGGGGCTCCCTGGGGGAAGGGACCAGTGGGAAGGAGAGATGGGACAAAGGGGGGTGAATAGGAGAGTGAATATGAGCAAAGCACAATAATAAACTGGTATGAAAGTGTCACGAAGGAGCTTATGATTTTGCACATTTACTTAAAATATTTAACAGAAATCTCAGAATTTTCAATAGCTGTGGTGTCCATGCCTATAGCTCCAGTCCTTGAGAAGCTGGGATAGGAGGCTGGGGGTGCAGGACAAGGCTAAGCTACACAGCCAGATAGTCTCACTTCTCCCCCCAACACATATATTATCACTGTGTGTGTGTGTGTGTGTGTGTGTGTGTGTGTGTGTAAAAGATATTCAGCAAGGCGTGGTTGTACAAACATGTAATCTGCACTTGGGAGGTGGAGGCAGGAGAATTGTGAATTCCATACTATCTTTGGCTACAGAGCAATTTTGAAGTCAACCTGTTCTACACAGAAACCCTGTTTCACTGCCTCCCTCTCTCCAAAAAATGTGGACAATTTTTTCCTTGGTAGAAAATTAAAAATCAAAAAGTTTGAAGATCAAATTTGGAGTACAGCTCAGAGTGAGAGGGTGTGCTTATATGAGTGAGTTCCTGGGCTCAATTTCTGTTTCTTTTAAAATTTTAGTACTGGTTATTAAACTCATGGCCTCATAAAATGCTAGATAAATGTTCTATCACTGAGTTGTATCCTAGCTGGGCACAGTTTCTGGCTCTCAAAACCAGAAATAAAGGCTCGAGATTTTTGATTTTTGTGTAACCATGTTAGCGGGGCGAGGCGTCTGCTTTACAGTTGCTTGTGACCCAGGGAGGAGGCTGCTTAATTCAGCAACCTCAAAATTGAAGTGTTCTTTACCTCAGTCACAACCATTACACGGTTTCACGGGGAAAGCAAAATTTATCATCACATGAAAAGAATCACTCGTCAGCTCACTGAACATGCCTTCTCTCAAGCATGCCCTTCGCCAGCCCCTGCTTCCCTTTGCCTGCCTATGGGTTTTTCTAGTGAGTGTTTCTGATGGAGGTCACAGCATCTGGTAACGTAAGGGTGAACTCAATACAAACCGGCTGTGAAGTGCATATGTGTGCCTTGAAAACACTTCAGGATCTGGGGAAGGTGAAGTAAAAGATGTTGGTGAATTGCTCAGATCAGTGCAAACAAGGCTTTGGAGAAGCAGAGACAAGAGCAGAAAGCCGGAAGGGATTATGACTCAGAAGTCTTCACAATGGAGGATTTGATTGCCAAAGGGTTTTGATGTTAGTAAATTAATAATTCTTTTAATAATTTTTTTTTGGTTTTTTGAGACAGGATCTCTCTGTGTAATAGTCCTGGCTGCCCTGGAACTCACTTTGTAGACCAGGCTGGCCTTGAACTCATTGAGATCCTCCTGCCTCTGCCTCCCAAGTGCTGGGATTAAAGGCATGTGCCACCATCACCTGACATCTTTTAATAATTTAATAAGTCCTTTACTTTATATAAAACTATATTTATGATTGTGCTGTAAAACATTGTGCATGAAGATGGGGGTATTAAGATGTTGTCATACTTTTTTTTTGTTTCAAAAGTTATGCCTCTTGGTTATGATTTGAATGTGAACTATGTGTTAGACTACTTGGTCCCCTGGTGGCATTGTTTTGGGAAGTTATATGTGATGTTTTGAATAAGAGTGGTCCTTATTAGTCCACATGTTTGAATGCTTGGTCCCCAGTTAGTAGAACTATTTGGGAAGGATTAGGAGGTGTGGCCTTGTTGGAGGAGGTGTGTCGTTGTGGATGGGTTTTGAGGGTTCTAAAGCCCATGCGAGGCCCAATGTGTGTCTCTCTGCCTGCTGCTTACAGATCAGGGTGTAAAGCTCTCAGATGCTGCTCCAGTGCTATGTCTGTCTGCTTCCTACCGTGAGGATAATGAACTAACCCTCTGAAACGTAATCAAGCCCCCACCCAATTGAATGTTTTCCTTTCTAAGAGTTGCCTTGGTCATGGTGTCTCCTCACAGCAGTAGAGCAGTGACTGAGACATTATGGAACCTTTGGGACATATGGTCTAGCTAGCAGAAATAGGTCACTGGGGCTGGGCCTTGAAGGCGTCATCTGCTGTTGGGTTTGTCTGAGCTCTCTGCTTCTTAATCCACCAGAATGTGAGGGCTTCCTTCCCAGCATGCGCTTCCGTCACCAGGATCCCACCATGCTGTCCCCCACCAGGCTGAGCTGAGATGGTGAGTCAGAATGAAATCCTCCTCTTTTCCCTGGCTTCTGTCAGGTATTTGTGGTCACAGGACTGAGAAAGGTAACCAGGACACTCCCTAACAAAAATATTTGAGATCTTCAAAGATTTAGCACGTGGATGTGACAATTATAATCTAGCTAAAAAGTAAGATAAGACAAACTTCATTTCTTTTTTTCTATTATAAAAACCACCAAAGAATCATTTGAGCTTTTTATATTAATTCTTAAAAATCATGTGCATGTGAGTGCAGGTGCCCACAGAGGCCAGAGGAGGGCATCAGCTCTCCTGGAGCCAGAGTCACAGGGGATTGTGAGCAGTCGGACCTGAGTGTTGAACTCTTATCTTCTGCAAGAGCAGCAAGTACTCTTGACTGCTGAGTCATAGCTGCAGCCCCTCATTTGAGGGTTTTGAGATTTATTTATTTTGTGTGTACAAGTGTTTTGGCTGCATATATGTGTGTGTACCACATTTGTGTCCGATGCCTGAGGAGTTCAGAAGGAGGTGTTAGATCCCCTGGAAATGGAGTTAGGGACGATTGTGAACCACCATGTGGATGCTGGGAACCAAACGCGAGTCCTCTGCAGGAAGGACACGTGCGTTTAACCACAGAGTCCTCTCTCTAGCTCCCCTTCTCCATCATTTAAGTTTTGAAGAGACCTTGGTTTAGCAAGGTAAAAGACGACAGGAAGACCAGTAGAACAGTGTGGCCTGCTTTCAGTCTTCCTAAGCGGAACCCAAATGAAGTGAATTCTCTACTACCCCAGCTAATTTGATTTTAGGCTGCCCCCTTCCCTGACCTTTAACCCCACAAAGGGAATCAGGCTTATTTCTGGATTGCAGCAGTTGATGAGATACTGACAGATGAGATGCCTGCTCTGAGCCAAACCAGTCTGTGCAGGTCCAGATTGAATTTCCTAAATTTAAATTTCATTTCTTAAGCACAAAGGTCTACCTGAATGTTTTTCTTCAGCCACTTACTAAGGGATTTCTTCCTCATTTGAGCATTGGCTGCTGGCGTTTCCCACGAGAGTGCTTTGCTGCTGCTGGCCCTCAAGAGCGCTATGGCAGGCAGGCGGGAGTGGCATTCCTCATGAAAGCGTGGCACCTTCATGACTAATATCGGATAATTTGTCTCTTCAAAACCAGAGCCATCTTGAACCCTAATCCTTTAGAGTCTTCCTGTTGTTTGTTGCTATGAAAAGTTAATTTGAACCAAGGTGTTTATAAAAGACAATAGCTCAAAAGGTTATTTCCTTAAAATGCCCTTGTTTGAATGGCAGCTTCTGGTTCCCAAAACCAAGCCATGGCATGTGAGGGGCTCGGGGGTGTATAGGGTGATTGTCTTGCAATCTCCTGTGTGTGCATGCTGTGCCTAGCTGCATCTGCTACCAGTTTGTCTCTGCACTACCAACTCTAATAAGCCTCAGGATCCCCTGGATGGGACCTTTGGGTACTCATCTCCAAACTGACCCTTCAGCATCAGTCTCCTCACAGAGTGGGCGGGGCAAATGAGCCCATTTCACACGTGGCTGTGGTCCTTTGGGAGTGACTACTTGAACTGTAATGAGAAGGTTTTTGGATCATGCCTGGCTTAGCAGAGACATCGAGTAGATCAACTAGTGATGTCTGTCAGGGTCAGGGACTGTGTGGTGTTAAGATGCACACCGTATTCCTGCTGTCATTGTGCCATGAGTAACCCCCAGGCATTTTAGGTAAATCCTGCATTGTCACTTAGCTCTAACTATTGGCTAAGACTCAGAGTTGGTTACTGAGCTCTCAGGGTGCCTGACAAGCATCAGTGTGTACCTTCTGTATGACTAATGCTGACATACACGATTAGACATACTATCTTTTAATTTAAAATTATTTTTTATTTTATAATTTAATTTAATTTTACACATCAGCCACGGATTCCCCTGTCCTCCCTCCTCCTGCCCCCCCACCCTCTCCCCCAGCCCACCCCTCATTCCCATCTCCTCCAGGGCAAGGACTCCCCTGGGGATTCAGCTCAACCTGGTAGATTCAGTCCAGGCAAGTCCAGTCCCCTCCTCCCTTCACCCAGGCTGAGCAAAGTGTCCCTGCATAGGCCCCAGGTTCCAAACAGCCAGCTCATGCACTAAGGACATGTCCCGGTCCCACTGCCTGGGTGCCTCCCAAACAGTTCAAGCCAATCAACTGTCTCACTTATCCAGAGGGCCTGATCCAGTTGGGGGCTCCTCAGCTATTGGTTCATAGTCCATGTGTTTCCACTAGCTTGGCTATTTGTCCCTGTGCTTTTTCAAATCATGGTCTCAACAATCCCTCCTCTCCCTTGCCGACTGGACCCCTGGAGCTCCACCTGGGGCCTGGCTGTAGATCTAGGGTCGAGGGAAAGAGAGCTTAGGGGAGCGGGAGATCCCAGCTGGATCAAGAACAGAGAGGGAGAACAAGGAATAGGAGACCATGATAAATGAAGACCCCATGGGAATAGGAAGAAGCAAAGTGCTGGAGAGGTCCCCAGAAATCCACAAAGATACCCCCACAATAGACTACTGGCAATGGTCGAGAGAAAGCCCGAACTGACCTACTCTGGTGATCGGATGTCCAAACTCCCTAATTGTAGTGCTAGAAATCTCATCCAGTGACTGATAGACATACTATCTTAATGTATGTGGACCGACTCACCATTCCTACCAATAAGCTAAACACAACTGATTTTATTAAAGGGCTTTCGCTGGCAAGTACCAAGCTACAAAACTATCATTTCTGTAGCGCTTAAGCAGAGGGAAGCAGTTTTCCCTCATGTCTTCTAACACTCTGTATCTGGATAATTTTTGTACTGTCAGAGAAATTTGAACAGCTTCTAGAGAGAAGGGCTTTAGGGACATTTCTGGTTGAGAAAATCTCCAGAGGGAAACAATAAAGGCTAAAGACCCTATTTTAGTGGACACACACAGAAAGAGAAGTTGTTTACTGTGTTTATAGTTGGTTATTGGAATCAGGTGACTGTCACTCTGAAATTGCAAAGTTCCTGTAAGATTATTATGCCTCCTCAGCGGTGTGTGTGTGTGTGTTTGTGTGTGTGTGTGTGATATGTATGTGGTGTGTGTACAGTGTATGTGTGTATATGTGATATGTGTGTGTGTGTGATATGTATGTGGTGTGTGTACAATATGTATGTGTGATATGTGTGTATGTGTGGTATATGTGTGGTGTGTGTACAGTGTGTGTGTATTTGTGATATGTATGTGTGATATGTGTGTGGTGTATGTAGTGTGTGTGTGTGTGTGTGTGTGTGTGTGTGTGTGTGTGTGTGCATGCGCATGCTTAGAAATCAGAGAACAGCTTTCAGGTGTGAGCTCTCTTTTATACCTTTACATGGGTTCTGGGATTGAACTCAGGTTGTCAGGCATGAAGTTGATCACCTCACCCATTGTGACAGGCATGGAGGTGATCACCTCACCCACTGTGACTTCTCTGCAGTCCATCCTGTAATCTTCATGGTGTGGTCTCATAGCATTGTGGTTAAAGTAATATAGTCTAATTTTCAAAAGAAATTTCCAAAGAACTCCAGCCATTTATTTGCCTTTCTTTTATTCTTTAAGGCAAGGAAACCAGAACATTTCTTTTTGTGTGTTTATTTTTGTGACACGATCTTGCTATATAGTCCAGGCTGACCTCTAATTTATGACCCTTTCACTTCTGCCTCCTGAGGGCTGGGGTGACAGGTGTGTGCCACCATGACTAGCCTCAGAAGACCTTTTATGTGGTTTTTTTTTTTTTGCATTTTCCTTTATATTAGTGTGCATTTCATGTATTGAATTGTGGGTATCAGGCTGGTGGTGGCACACACCTTTAATCCCAGCACTCAGGAGGCAAAGGCAGGTGGATTTCTGTGAGTTTGAGGCCAGCCTGGACTATGGAGCAAGTTCCAGTATAGCCAGGGCTACACAGAGAAACTCTGTCTTGAAAAATGAGAAAAAAAAGGCATCATCATGAGATTTTTATGCAAATCTATCATGAACTTGCACACACACACACACACACACACACACACACAAACTCACACACACACAAACACACACAAAGCAAAACAAACAAACAACCCCCCCCAACCCATGGAGGCTATTTTGTGCTGGCAAACTACTCTGGGCATGGGGCCTGCCCTGGAGTGTAGTTGCTGTACCCAGTGATATTCATTGGAGAATACCGATTTCCCCTTTCCAGTAGGTATCAATTGCAAATAACTTCTTGGTTAATGGTGGGATTTGGTCTGGTCTGATCCTGTTCAGGTCTTGTGCCTAATGTCACAGTCTCCGTGAGTTCATAATACACCAGTCCTGTCATGTCTGGAAGACAGTGTTTGCTTGGAGTCATCGTGACCTCTGGCTCTTAGAGTCTTTTGTCCTTCTCTTCTGCATAGGTCCCTGAGCCTCACACTAGGCTGACGCTCAGGTAGGGGGCCTCATCCTCCATTTCTTATACGTATTTTAAATCTAGATTCCTTACATAAAAGAAAACATGTGACGTGACACTTCTCTTTTGGGACTGGCCCCTTACCTCACTCACCAGCGCCTTTCCTCTGCATCACAAGGCTCCCAAAGGCTTATTTTTGACAAAGCAGCACCGTCCCGGGCTGGCGGTGGATGGTGACAGTGGCTGTAGTGGACAGTGGTGGAGTGAAAAGGGTCAGACTTTTCTTAGGCATGAGAGGAGCAGGAAGGCCGGGCGCTCGATCCATGAGTGATGTCTCTTTTGTTAAGTACATCATGCACACACACCCCTTGAAGATGGGGTTTCTGATTGTCATCTGGATTGTATTGTATTATATTTTCCTTCTAGGGAAAGACGGGCTGAGTCACGGCGCTCACACGGGAGTCTCTGTAGAGTTTCCTACACAAAGCCTGCCTTTGGGATGCCATTGCTCCTGGCTGTGTCCCTCGAGGCCGAGAGCTGTTGCTCTGGGCCATGTGCTTTCATAACTGG
This sequence comes from Peromyscus attwateri, assembly GCA_902168425.1. NCBI lineage: Eukaryota > Metazoa > Chordata > Mammalia > Rodentia > Cricetidae > Peromyscus > Peromyscus attwateri. Next base: position 27,441 of record CABHPP010000174.1, on the reverse strand, counting down.
CCCTGGGACATCATAAATATGCTTGTTGGGTGTCTGTCCCAGCCTTTTCCCTCTAGCGTCAGGAGATACAGTATCCCTGGGGATGACTCTCTCAGTCATCCTAAGCCCTCTGCGGGAGTGTGGACACACAGTCAGTGGATAACTCAGATCCATCGTTTTTCTTACATGGGCAGTAACCATACACAGAAGGGGACTCATGACAATCTCAGTCTCACTAATTAGGCTGTCAGTTTCACAGCACCTGTGTGTTTCACCCCGGGTGCTGTCTTTAGTTCCGGCCCTGGGCAGTAGCTCAGGTGGATTTTAACGTTTGCTTCACCATCTCCAGCTTCAGCTTCCTGACTGAGTTTCCCTTCTACTGTTTCTCTCTTCCCAGAGGAATTTATTTTGGATTAGCTGTTCCTTGATCTTAAACCTTTACTTTTCCGTTTTAGAACAATAAAAAAAATATTTCTTTATTGTGCCTGAAAGTCAAAAAATGCATGCTCACTGTAGAAATGAGAAGACCACAAAAATGCACAAAGGAAAGCCTTCCACATTATCTACGATACTAGAAATAACTGTGGTGAATGGTTTTTTGTCCTTCACTATTGTTGTTTGGTTTTGAGGCAAGGTCTCCTGATGTAGGCCACACTGGCCTTGAATTCCCAATCTTCCCACCTCCGCCCCCTCAGGCCTGAGATTCCAGCTGTGCAGTGGCACATCCTGCCCTCCTCTCAGTTTCCCAGAGTTGCTCTAGGCTGCATGTTTAGATATGCATCTTAGTCTTCTCTCACATCTCCTCACTCTGTACCCACTCTTAGCAAAGTTCCGAGGCTGCCGTGACATTGCTGTGTGTGGGTCTGTGCGTGTGCGGACATGTATTATCACACACAGACACAGACAGGCTCTAACTAGTGTCTAAGCCCCAGGGGCTGAACTGGAGGCGCCACAGCTGGGGTCACAGCGCCGCACGCTTGGGCTCTCTTTGATAGGTTACTTTTTGTCTTACTTGTCCTTTTCCTTCCTAGCCTTTATGGGTATATGATTTCTAAAGTATAATTTTAATTTGAATGGCAGACAATACATCACATAATAGGGAAAGTCAGTGTGTGTGTGTGTGTGTGTGTGTGTGTGTGTGTGTGTGTACACGCAGGTGCATGTGTATGTGTGTGTGTGCTTGAGTATGGAGGTCTGAGGTCAACCTCAGATGCCATTCCTCAGAAACCATCTACTTTCTTCTTTGAGACAAGGGTTCTCACTTGGATCTGGGGCTCACCAGTCAAGCAGGTTGACTGGCCAGTGAGCCCCCGGGACCTTCCTGTCTCGTCCTCCACCACACTGAGATTGTAAGTGCACACCGCCACAATTAGTATTTCCACCACACTGAGATTGTAAGTGCACACCGCCACAATTAGTATTTCCACCACACTGAGATTGTAAGTGCACACCACCACAATTAGTATTTTCACATTGGTTTTGGGGATCAGACTCAGGTCCCAATGCTGGTGTGACAAGTGCTTTACAGACGGAGCCATCCATCTTCCCAGACCCTCCCCTCTTCATAATTGCTTTGTGGGTTCACTTCCTGTGGCTCTTGGAACCTTGGTCTCCACCCTCCCCCAGACTTAGTTCAACTGCTGATTCCCAAGAGCCTTCAGCTTCCACAAATTGCCAGGAAACCAGGTCTGAGCACCCAAAGAGAGTTTCCTGTTATTCTCCTGCAAAATGATGGGGAGCTGCTAAGAGCTGCAAGAACTTGGAGTTCAGGATGTTCTGTTCTTCAGCTCTAATTGCTGTTTTCCCTTTAACTCTAGACATTATTCTGTCAAACAAAAGAGATTTTAGTCTTCACATGGGTATTATTATTTCATCAAAAATTTCCTCCTTTAAATGTGTGACTGGTGAAAAGATTTCTGCATCATCGCGGGTGATTTTGTTTTGTCTCGGGGTTGGCCTCCAAAGACTCCCAGGAGAGGAAGGGAAGGTTCAGTTTAGAGGTGAGCCTGGAGAGGTTCGTTGGTTTCACAGGCTAAGGCATGGCCAGTTGCAGCAAATACAGAGAAGACTGGGAACACTCAATTTAAAATTCATTTTGAAATTGAAAAATGTTAAATGAGCTCTTGTTTTTCAAATATATTACCTAAATGATGGATGTTTGATCTTCAAAATTTAATTATCCCTGAGAGTAGTGTAGGAGTAAGGATTAAGTGGGATTTTGGTGGATTTAGGTTAGCTATCACAAACTGTGATGGATCCAGAGACGTCAGTATCTGAGCTGAGGTCTGGGAAAGAACTTAGCTTGGACTGTGGGATAAGCGAACAATTTGTCTCCTTGAATTACCCTTCAAGAAGTCAACCTCATGGTCCAGGAACGTGTCTTTAGAATCAGCCACCCACCCTGCAGGCAGCTATGCATCTTGGTTTTGAGTATTTTAATCTTCACGAGGGATGTGGCTGCATGTTTAATAGAACGTAAATATGTTCTTATGAGCTACATTTTTCTTGCTATCATGTATTCTCCAATGAGGTAAATTATTTCTCCTTAGTCTAGTGGACACATCAACATTTACTACACGGAATGACTGTGTGGTACATATCGACTCTCATGTTTTCTTTCTTTGCTCTATAGCTCTGTAATCAAAGGGACTGACGGATCTGCGCTGGAGGAACCTGTATGCATACAGTGGGATTCCCAGGGCAGCAATCCATGAGCTCAAAAGAGAAGCAGATAGAAAGTGTGGAATGACACTTGCTTGTACGGATTCTTTGCTTTAGGTTGAGTTGGTCCACAAGGGTGTGGCCTGTCTTATTGTTCATGCTGGAATCATGAAGATGCAAAGTCCTGTAGGAACTAAGACCGCTGTGTTAGCATCAGTGAGTAAGGAAGCAGGATGGCTGCAGTGGGTCAGAGGGTGGATCTCCCCTCTGCAGAGGAGGGCCTTGCCCTTTGCTGTATCCCTTGTGCTAGCACAGTTCTTGAACAGCATGGCACTCAGCCCCTTATGTACTACTGTACTTCTCAAGGTGGCTTATTACTCTGTGCCAACTGGTCCCCTCTCTCAAGGGTGTTGGTTGAGTCTCGACATAAAAGCTGTAGAAATGTCTATAGTAGAGTGTCTAGAACTTGCCTGATAACAGAGGTGCCTTGACTAGGTTCTGGAGCAGGGGCTGGTTTTGGGAACACAGGACTTGGGGGGTGTTGGTCAGAGTCTAGAACCTTCATATTTGAGCATTGATCTGAAGGGTGTAGAGAGGAATGGATAGAGTAAGTGGGTTTGGATGGTGGAAGCATTCCTGGATAGACTCTCCAAGTGCTGGAGATAAAGTGGGGTTTTGTTTTGTTTTTTGTTTTTTTTTTCTTTCTTTTTGGTGGTGGTGGTACTGGAGACTGAACCCAGGACCAGGCCAGAGAAGTACTCTTTCCTGAGCTGTGCTTCCAGCTCTACACACAGGGCTGACATAGAGGACCCGTGGATAGAGTCTTTTCCTACACCAGTCTCCGTGATTATCTGGACCTCCTGTCCCCAGCTGTATTTTCTGCCTGAGGCAGGACTGAGGAAGGCCTCCTAGAACTCAAATGAACTACATGCTCTCAATTTGCCAGCAGGGAAGCAAGCTCTAGAACTGGCTGTGGCTTCAACAGAGCCCATCAATATTGTTGACCCAGTAATCCAGCTCCTCAGGACTCCCCAAAGGCCTGGGATTAAAGCCAAGACTCAGGCTCAGCCTGCCAGGAAGTACTGTTGTCATCATTACCGGCCCCCAGGATGCACAAGCCCATTCTCCCAGCTGCTCTCCTTGACGCCTTCCGAGGGCTCCAGGGATAAAGACTTTGTGCCAGGTGGTCTCACCTTAGGCCCTGAGAAGGCAGCTCTTACACTGAGCTTTAAACAAGTGCCCATTTCTCATGCCAAACATATCACAGGAGTATAAGTTTATCAGAATCACCAGCAGTCTCTAGTCTGGAATGCAAGTTGATTTTAGCCCACCACATTTCTAGGACCCTGTCTGTGCACCCCAAAGCTCCTTGGGGGGCAATTACAACCATGGCCCTGACAGTGTGGCTGAGTTCAGTGGCTCTTTTGCTAGAGTTTGTTTTGGTTTGTCAAAGCATTTTCTCATCATATCGGAGAAGATGAAGCTTGGCATGGAGAGAGGAAACTTCCTTTTGAATTCTTGGAATCAAGGGTTCCTGGTTCAGGACTGAGCATGCTGGCAGTCTTGTGGCCACCTCCAAAGTGCTCCCTGGCAATTCCATCTTCTCCCAAACAGATGAGGCTCAGTCTCTTGGCCAAATTTAGCAACGAGAAGAAACTACATCAACTTTGAGACCATAAGGAGCGGTTCCACTGAAAGACAGCTTAGTTGACATGGGAGAATGTAGGCAACAGAAGACCATTTTAGGTTTTCTGTAGGGTTTTCTAGAAGCTTCCTAACTAAACGCAGTAAAATGCACCCACATCTTCAATTAAATGTAAAACCTTTCATAAAAATTAAAGGTGTTTTTTTTTATAGCTTTGCATTTATAATTATCTCATTCTTAAACTGTTCTTATATGTAAGGAACTTTTAAAGGACTAATTTCACAATGAAGTTGATATACTATTATATTTTTCCAGCAGCTAATTAAGTCACTATTACTATTAGTTTTGCCATGTGTACTAGGGAAGGCTGTCCAGAGGAAGAGACCCACCAGCAGAATGCACACACACATATGTATGTAAGACAAAGACATTTACTAGACTGGCTCACATGACAGGGACTAGGCAGCCCAACAATGGCTGTCTGCATGCCAGAGAGGCCCAGAGCCTGCTTGTCACTCAGCCCACGACACTGGATGCCTCCACAGTCCTAATCTGATGCTAAGGCCGGGACGATCCTTAGCCAGTTGCTGTATTTAGTTTACATAGGAAGGCTGAAGGAGCTGGAGTCAGCGGAGGACAGCAGCAGTGACAGTGACCGGCATTCGTTCAGCAGAAAAAGGCCAAGACTGGCAGGCACCACCATTCTCTCCTTCAGTCACTTTGTATTTTGGCTTCCTGGTGGAAAGGGCCTTCCATTTTGATGGTTAATCTTTCCTCTCTCAACCAATTCCTTTCTGGAAATGTCATCACAGACACACCCAGAGGTGTCTTCCAGGTAACTCTGTATCACTCAAGTTGACAATTGAGACCAACCATCACACCATTTATGGCTTGGAGCCAGTTCATTGCATTTTTTTCCTCCATAGGTTCTTGGGCAGCTAATCATCCTGGGCACTGAAAGTCTGGTGCCTAAGTAGCTCTGAGGGAGTTGACTCTGATTTTTAGCTCAGGAATAAAGGATGTAAGGCTACAAGGTTGCTGTTTTCAAACACCAGAAGGTCTGTAAGTCAAAGAGGGATAATACAAATTCTCTGGTGCCCCATATAACTGGGGTGTGTAACGGCTCACAGCAGCAGAGCCCTGAGCATTCCCAGGATGTGAAGCAGTTCCAGGAGACATATGGCCTGGGAGTGCTCAGGGGGAGATGAAGAACCAAGGCTGGGGGTTAAAGAGAGGTGTAGAGTAGGAAGATCAGAGTCCAGGTTCATGTGCCTATATGACCTGTGTGACTTTGAGTGTCACCTGATCTCAGTGTTATCTTTCCCCATTTGTACAACAGAGATGTGACACTCGCCATGCAGGGTTGCTGAACATTTAGTGGGATCATTTCAGACTCAGTTCAGCTGATTAAGTTTATACCTATCTTAAGTTCAAATCAAGTGCTGGTGTTTTCATTCTAGGTCTAAGGGCATTTGGAGCAGACCATGATAACAGGGTGGGAGGGAATCTATCAAGTGAGTCCTAAAAAAATCAGTGGCACTGACAACATCCTGTTGTGGGATATTAGTTTAAGATGTGTTACATTCATTTATGCTGTAGAATATTTGTTTAATGATGCAAAGATGTGTTGCATTTTTTTATGTTGCATTCATTTAATTTTGTAAAGCTGTGTTATTTTGTCTGTCTAAAACACCCAATTGGTCTAATAAACAGCTGAATGGCCAATAGCTAGGCAGGAGAGGGATAGGCGGGGCTGCCAGGCAGAGAGAATAAATAAGAGGAGAAAAGAAAAGAGGAGGAGCTAGAAAAGGAGAAGGAGAGGAGGACACCAGGGGCCAGCCATCCAGTCACACAGCCACCCAGCCACACAGCCACACAGTCGCCCACCCACATAACTAGCTACAGAATAAGAAGGAAAGCAAGACATGTAGAGTTAAGGAAGGTAAAAATCCCAGAAACAAAATGTTGAAGAAGAGAAATGGGATAATTTAAGTTAGAAAAGCTGGCTAGAAACAAGCCAAGCTAAGGCTGGGCATTCATAAGTAAGAATAAGTCTCTGTTTATTTTTTGGGAGCTGGGTGGTAGGCCCCCAAAGAGTTACAAAACAAACAAACAAACAAACAAACAAACAACAACAACATTTTCCAGAACGGAAGTGCCACCCAACAGAGTACAAGGCAAACTTGCAATATACCGCAGGACCTGATGCTGCTTACAGTTACTATGTCAAGGACTTAACACGGTCCCTGAGCTGTAGAACTGAAGGACTAGATAGCAGGGTTGCAGCTGAGAGGAATGTGTTTGACATTGTGTCCTAGACTCTTATTCTATACATAGGAAAATGACGGGCAAAGTGACCAAGAACGTGATTTCTATTTATTTATATTTGGTCTTGTTTCATAAGAAGTGAAGTGGATTGTAAAAATAGATACAATGAAGCCAGAAAATATAAAATAAAAACAAAGCTGTGATGGTGAATGCATTAGTTTGATTCTCCAAAGACTGAACCAGTAGGATATCTCTATCTATCTATCTATCTATCTATCTATCTATCTATCTATCCATCCTTCCATCTATCATCTCTCTCTACTTACCTATCATCTATACATTTAATTGATCATCTATCATCTATCTATCCATCTATCTATCCATCCATCATCTTTCTCTCTACCTACCTATCATCTATACATTATATTTAATTGATCATCTATCATCTATCTATCTATCTATCTATCTATCTATCTATCTATCTTTTATTGTTGTCTAACTATCCATCAATCAATCTTCTATCATATATCTATTTATCTGTCGTCTATGATCTACCAATAAGCTATTTATTAATCTTCTCTCTCCTGTCTATATCTACCCATGTATCTACTGTCTATCAAGCTATCTACCTACCTGGGACTGACCAGGAGAAGTGGCTCACCTGGTGATAAAGTGAAAAGTTGTCCTATGATATGCTAGAGAGTCCTGTGTTTGCAATCTGGAGACCCTGGAGTTCTGGTTCTGTGACTTAGTCCAAGACCACAAGCTTCGAAACCACAGGGTCTGATGGTGTATTTCACAGGCCTGAGAACCTGGGTGGCTGGGACTGGTGTAAATCCTGGAGTTCTGATGTCAAGGGCAGAAGAATCAAAGTCTGTTCCAGAGAGATCCTTTTTTCATCTTCTTGTTTTACCCAGGGCCACAGCTGGTTACACAGTGCCTGTCCACATTAGGGGTGGATTGCCTGTTAAGTCATCTACATACTTGCCAACTCTGAGCTTATCAATGTGCAGTTACCAACTGGTAAACTGCACATTGATAAACTCAGACAGAACGCTCTGTCAGTTCTTTAGGTATTCCTTAATCCAGTCAGCTTGACACCAACATCAGTCATCACAATGGAGAATAAGTTAATAAAATGTCTAAGAGGGAAGAGGAGACTGATATACATGAAAGTGGTCACACACACACACACACACACACACACACACACACACACACACATACACACACACACACACACACACACACACACACACACACACACACACACACACATACCACCACCACCACCACCACCACCACCACCACCATTGGCGCTTGCCATTATATTGCTGTGGATCATGACTCATGGTTCAGTGTATGGTTATGTAGCGCAAATGTATTTGTGTGGGTGAGTGTGCATGTGTATGTGAAGGTCAGAGGTTAACCTTGGGTGCCATGCCCCATCAGGAACTTTACACTTCCTTTTTTGTTTTGAGACAATGTTTCTCCCTGGGGCCTGGGGCTTGCTAATAGGTGAAGCTGGCTGGCCTGGGAACTACAGGCATCCAAGGGCCTTTCCTTCCATCCAGAGCGGCCTTATAAACTTGAGCTCCCACGTCCAGCCTCATATGGGGGTGCTGGGGATTGAACTCAGGGCCCCACACCTGCATGCCAAGCTTTTCTCAACTGAGCTATCTCCTAGGCCCCACATTTTAAAACTTGTATTTGGTCTCGAATCTTTGGCTTATCACTTTTATGTGACTTATTTATTTGATCATCGTTTTTATTGTTAATTGCTTGTTTTCATGCTACAAAGCCCAACTTAAATTTGTAATCTTTCTGTCTCAGCTTTCTGAATGGTGAAGTTACAGACATTTTCTACAATAGCTAGAGTGCTATTTTTATTTTTGGTTAATATGTATCAATTATACAGATGGATGGGTTCAGTGTGAGTTTTCTGTACATGCATGTAGTATGCACTGGTCAAAATCAACCTCTCTTTTCCTACCCTTCCCCCATCCTTCGACACCTTTTCATTTACATGAGTTTTTTTTTTAATTACAGATTTACTTATTTTATGTGTGTGTGTTTGGCCTGTATATAAATGCTCATGTGAGTGCAGTGCCCATGGAGGTCAGAAAGGGCATCAAATACCCTGTAACTGGAGTTGCAAAATGGTTGTGAGCCACCATGTGGGTGCTGGGAACCAAGCCTGAGTCCTCTGCAAGAGCAGAGCATGCTCTTAACTGCTGAGCCATCTCTTCAACTGTCCCCCTTCATCCCCCCCCTCCCCCGTTCACTTGAGTTTAAACCGAGACCCTTATTAAACCCGTTGTAAAGGACGTAATTGAGTATTTTCCGGTATTGGCAGTCTTGCTGTTGCTAATGATGAATAATATTGATTTTGAGGTTTTGCTGTAAAACCATTAGTAGCTTTTCTTTTTACTCCCACAGAATACCTGACAAAGCCACTTTAAAGAAATAAGGAAGGGTTCATTTTGGCTCGTAGAGTCCGTCATGGTGGCAGGAGGGTGAAGCGGCTGGTCACATATTGTCCGTAGTCAGTAAGCAAGGAAGAATGAATGCTAGTCTTCATCTGGCTCTCTCTTTTTTATTCAGTCAGGGAGCACAGCCCATGGAAGTTGCTGCCCATAGTCAGGATGGGCCTTCATCTTCAGTTAAATCTTTCTGGATGCACCCTCATGGACACACACAAAACTGTGTTTCCATGGTGATTTGAAATCCAATCAAGCTGGCAGTGACTATTAACCATTGTAGAATCATTTAAATTATAGTTTAATCTTTACTTTCATTTTTTTACAGTAGCTTTAGTGTCAGAGACAAAAGATATTTTGGAATGGAAGTTGGGTAATCGATTTTACTCATATCAAACAAGGTTTGAATATGACCAGAATTGGAGGTTTATTTTCAAATCCCTTACTCATGTTTCTGAGTGTGGATTCAAAGTGGCTGAGATTAGAGGAGTCAGGATCTGACAGCCTACATTCTTGCTGTTAGGTCCCAAAGATGAGTAGTAAACATGAGGCATTTGTAGAGCACACCCAAGATCTAGCTAAAGAGAGTCCAGAAGCAGGGTGTGGTGGCATACACATGTAACTCAAGAGGCCGAGGCAGGAGGATCACAAGTTTGGGGCTGGCTTGGGCTTCACTGTGAGTTTCAGAAGAGACTGAGCTACTTAGCAAGATTCAGGCTCAAAACACAAAAAGAAAGCAGTGGCTCCAACAGCAGCAACTCCAGACAACAAAAGGAGAGTTTGGTCAGGTGCTGATTTAATCCACATCTGAGAGATGCTTGGAAGATGAATGAAAGATGCCTTGATGTCATGCCTCCCACAAGGGCATGGGTGTCAGTTACAGGTCTGCATCTCTCTCTCTTTTGTAGAAAACACTGGAGAAATGGACAAAAGGTAGATTATTCCTTAGGGGCTGATACGAACTGTCAGATTATATGTCTCTTTGGGAATCATTACCTCTTACAATAAATACTCTGCATATACTCAGAAGAGAAGTCTTATGTCAAGGTCACTCTGCTCAGCTGAAGATTTCCTCAACACCACATGATAATGAGTGAAAGTGGATGTGGATACGGCTTTGACTACCACCCCACCTCATTAGGATGTCTGCCTCAGTTCTGCTTTCTCTGGAGTTTGTAGACTGCTCAAAGACCCCAGCGTTTGTGATGGCTATATCTGGTGAAATCCTGTGGCTTAAACATTCAGTTAGCAGCTGGGTTGGTCCCTCCCAGGTCAGAGCCCTGCCCACGGCTGCCACAGAAGGCCAGACAACTTTCCCCCAGTGTCATGGAAACCAACATGGAGGGGCCATGGCTCTGCCTTCTGAATGGTCAGAAATTCTGTCTTGATAATGAGAATGATCATGTCCCCCAATTTTGGTTTGGGAGGATTAAGTTTCTCTGCTAGGTCTGAAGGAAAGTACTGCCCCAAGACTGTGTGCAGAGCAGAGAATGACTGGAATGCCTCTGGGAGAGAGGCAGGCTGGTTCTCTGCAGGGCAAGCACAGGCCGGCACTTCCAGTTCGTTTCACGCACTGTGCTTGTGGGTAAGAAAAAGCATGCATAGTTATCCCGTGATTACTCGGTTCAAGAGCTGTGCTAACTGCTTGTGTGTGTGCTCTCGCTTAGCACAGTGCTGAGGAGTGGATGTCATAGTCAGTCCCCTTGGAGAATGAGGAAACGGAAGCTCAGAGAAGTCACGTCCTCAGGAACTTACAAGATGTGGAACTGAAACGTAGCTGCTTTGTTCTCGCTCAGGATGTTCTTCCCGGAAAAATGCAGATTGTACGGCCAGTCTCGTCAGCATCTCCCAGTGCCCCTGACAAAAGATATGGATTATTTATTCATTTTTTTTTTTTTTGGTTTTTTCGAGACAGGGTTTCTCTGTGTAGATTTGCGCCTTTCCTGAAACTCGCTTGGGAGACCAGGCTGGCCTCGAACTCACAGAGATCCGCCTGCCTCTGCCTCCCAAGTGCTGGGATTAAAGGCGTGCGCCACCATCGCCCGGCTTATTTATTAATTTTAAAAATATTTTATGTGTATATGTATTTTGCCTGTATGTTTGTGCACATTTGCGGAGGCTGGAGGAGGGCACTGGGTCCTCTAGAACTGGAGTTACAGATAGTTGTTAGCCATCATGTGGGTGCTGGGAAGTGAAGTGGGTGCTGGTCTTCTGGAAGACCAGCCAGTGCTCTTAATGCCGAGCCATCTCTCCCACCCCCAGGAGGGAAATCTTTAGGTAACAAACAGAGAGTTACAAGCTCACCTTTTTTTTTTTTTTAAATTAAAGGTAGGTACTATTAATTTTGCTATTTTTACTTTTTTTGTGCTGGTGAGGATTGAATCCAAGGCCTGACACAGGCTAGGGAAGTGCTCTGCCATTGAGCTGCAGCTCAGTCCCACTCTAGAGTTATTGAAAAAGGTTGATTACCCACATGATTGCTGTGGAGGGATTTGTGTACAAGGCAGGGTACAACAGCAGTGAGTAATTACTGTTGATGGAAAAAACAATATAAAAAACTATGGCTGTGGTGCAGGCCTTTAATCCCAGCACTCGGGAGGCAGAGCCAGGTGGATCTCTGTGAGTTCAAGGCCAGCCTGGTCTACAGAGCGAGATCCAGGACAGGCACCAAAACTACACGAAGAAACCCTGTCTTGAAAAAAAAAAAAAAAAGAGTGTAAATTGGTACCACCACTATGGGAACTAATGGGAATGTGGCAGTTTCTTCAAAAGCTACAACTAGATCTCTCACACCTCTCCACGTATTCTTAAAGGACTCCAAGTCTACCACCATGTGCATGTTTTTGCTTCTCGACAACAGCAAGGAAATTGAAGCAGCCTCGATGTCCATCAGCAGATGAATGAATGAGAACATGATATATATCACAGTGGGCTCTCATTCAGCTTTAAAGAAAACTGAAATCATGACCTTTGTAGGAAAATGGATGTAATTGGAAGTCAATTATGTTAAGCAATATAAGCCAGACTTAGAGAAACAAATACTGGTTTTTTTCTCATATGCAGAGCCTAGATTTTAATTTTTGTATCTGGCTATATTTGTATGTTTGGGTAGATGTAGTTAATGAAACTAGGAAGGACACTATGAGACAAAAGAGAGAAATCTTAATTTGGGGACAGAAAAGAAGTACCAAAATATATGTGACATGAACATGGAAGGGACTCTGTTGTGGAGCAGAGTACAAGCAGGAGAGAGGGTCAGGGAGACAGGGGAGGAGATTGGGGATGACAGTAAGAACAAAATATGTATTAAAATGCCATAATCAAACCCATTACTTTGCATTGTTTGCATTATTTTTAAAACTAAAATATATTTAAAATACTAAATAAAAAAACCAAGAAACAATTTATATGTAAGTTTGAAGTCACATACCATTCTGAGGAGCATTATTGAACTCTCCTGCTGTCCTGATCTATCTGCCTATGATATAAATCTGAAAGCCCACTGTGATATGTATCATATGTTTTCATTCATTCATCTGCTGATGGACATCGAAGCTGTTTCAATTTCCTTGCTATTGTCAAGAAGCAAGAAACATGCACATGGTGGTAGACTTGGAGTCCTTTAAGAACACACCAAGGGGTGTGAGCGATTTAGTCGTAGCTTTTGAAGACACTGCCACATTCCCATTAGTTTCTATAGTGGTGGTACCAATTTACACTCTTACCAACAGTGAATAAGGGCTCCTTGAACCCTGAATGCTAGCCAGCATTTGTTGCCATTGATTTCTTTATTTTTATTTTGTGTGTATGGGTGTTTTGCTTGCATGTATGTCTGTTCACCACTTGTGTGCCAAGTGCCTGAGTAAGCCAGAAGAGGGCACTGGATCCCTAGAACTGGAGTCACAGATGGTTGTTAGCTGCTGTGTGGGTGCTGTGACTCATACCTCTGTCCTCTGGAAGAGTAGCCAGTGCTCTTAACTGCTGAGTGATATCTCCAGCATTGCCATGTGTTTTCTTGATAATAGATTGTAGAGGGTAGCTGTTCCAGCTTTGACCTTAAAGCACCGCCCCACATTGGGCACCAGATAATGCAGGGATTTAATAATGCAACTCCAAGTAGTTTATCTGGTAGTTAAAAGGAGGTTTGTTTTGGGGTAACTTATAGCCAGTAAAGGGTCTGGTTACAGGATCAGGGAGAGGTGAGGTGCAGTCCAGCATGGTTCTCTGGAGAACTCTGACTTGGTCTGCAATCCAGCATCCAGGATTACGAGGAGCCAAGAGAGCTGGATCTTGGGTCTTAAGGGCTCCCATCTTGGCCACACTCCAGGGGCAGGTCATAGGTAGGTGTGGCAGTTTCTGGCTGCCTCACTGGGGTGATGCTTCAAGGTCAAAGCTCGAACAGCTACCCACTGCAATAGATGTCTCAGGGTTTCTACTGCTGTGAGAAAACACCATGACAAAAAGCAGCTTGGGGAGGAAAGGGTTTATTTGGCTTACACTTCCACATAACTGTTCATCATCAAAGGCAGTCACGGAAGAACTCAAACAGGGCAAGAACCCGAAGGAAGGAGCTGATGCAAAGGTCACCCATGAAGGGGTGCTGCTCAGCTTGAGGGTTTTCCCCCCTACTGGAAATTTTTTTACTGAGACCCTACCAGCTGTGCAAAGTGCTTCTGGCATTAAGCACCTTCCTCCTTGGCAATGCAGTCTTTCTTGAGTGGTCCCATGAATGCTTTCTTCTTCTCTTCCATGGTCAGAAAATGACCACGGTCAAACTTAGAGGTGATGTCAATGAATTTCAGGTCAATCTTCAGAGCTTGTCATTGGTCTGCACCAGCAAGGACTTGCAGAGAGTGAGCACTCACTTCTTGGTCCCCACCACACAGCCTTGGAGCATGACGAAGTCAATGGTCACCTCACTATAATGGACAAAGCCACCCAGTGGGTTGATGCTCTTGTCAGATGGGACGTAGTCAGTAGATGCGTTGTTCTTGATCAGCTTACCGTCCTTGATGAGCTAGCCTTGACCAGTCTTTCAAATCTTGTTACTCTCTGTTGGATGATGGCAGCCTTTCTGCCCAGCTCGAGCCACAGAGAAGGCCACATGGGCAGGGTGCCAGGCTCCAACACAGGCAACCTTACCTAGCCCTCAATGCCAATGACTGGTCACCCCTTTGTAGCCTTTGCCTTTTGTCACACTGATGACATCAGTCATCTCATCCTGTCCAAACGTCTGGTTCACAACAACCTGCTGCTCCAGCCTCTCCCGGGCCCAGTCCAGCTTCTCAGTCACAGTGGCCCTGCTCACCTGGATCTCCATCAAGTGTGCTTTCTTCTGGTACAGAGGAAGGAGACACATCTGAGTATGAGCAATTATGCAGATGACTTGGCAGTACTTCTTCACGCTGATGAGATCCTTCTCCAGCTGTTTCTTGCCCATGTCATCCTGCCATTTCTTACAGTCTTTGGTGAAGATCTTCTTTTTTTTTTTTATTTTTATTTTTTTGATTTTTTGAGACAAGGTTTCTCTGTGTAGTTTGGGTGCCTGTCCTGGATCTCGCTCTGTAGACTAGACTGGCCTCGAACTCACAGAGATCCGCCTGGCTTTGCCTCCCGAGTGCTGGGATTAAAGGTGTGCACCACCACCACTGCCCAACTGGTGAAGGCCTTTTTATTAGATTTGTGCCAGTTCTTGTAGAAATTCCTTTTACACTCATCACTGATGTGCTCAGCAAATACTGTCTTGAAGGTCCGGAGGCCTCGTGGGGTTTTGACATATCCCACAATGCCCATTACCACCATGGTGGTGTTTCCACAATGGTTACAGCCTCCACGACTTCTTTCTTGTTCACCTTGGATCCTGGCCTGTGAACTTCCTGGACGATGTGGGTCAAGTCAGCCCTGCAGCCTAGAGAGGCCGTGAGGTGAACAGGCTTGGAAGGGCCATCCTTGGGGAAGCTCTTCACTTTCCAACGATGCCGGCTGCTGTACTTCCGAGGCAAGAAGTCCAAGGACCCAGGGCTGGGAGCAGACAATTTCCTGTGAGGCATCTGCCATCACATGCTGCCAATCAGCTGAGCTTTTATTTTCCTTTTTAAATACAACTCAGGACCACCGCCCAGGGATGGCACCACTCACAG
The DNA here is from genome assembly GCA_902168425.1 of Peromyscus attwateri. Classification (NCBI taxonomy): domain Eukaryota; kingdom Metazoa; phylum Chordata; class Mammalia; order Rodentia; family Cricetidae; genus Peromyscus; species Peromyscus attwateri. The sequence continues at coordinate 12,268 of CABHPP010000174.1, read as the reverse complement.
TGGGCTGAGACCTCTCACATCAATCAGTACTTAAGAAAATACTCTACAGGCTTGACCACAGACCAGGGTGGTAGGGACATTTTCTTAAACGAGGTTCCCTCTTTGCAAATAACTCTAGCTTGTGTCAAGTTGACATAAAACAGACCAACACAATAGCCATTCTGGCCTCGGAATCTCAAAGCCATTTAAATCTTTATTTCCCTGATGGCTAAAGAAAACTTTTTCAAATAGTATTGGTCGCTTATATTTCTTCTTTTGAGAAGAACTGTCAGTCTATTCCATTAGCTCACTTATGGTGGTCAATTTGTTTTTTCATGTTTAAAATTTGCAATTCATCATATATTTCCACATGCTATCCAGAATGCTTTGCAGTTTAAGACTTAATGTTGTTTATTTCTTTTATTCTTTTATTTTATTTAATACTTTTATAAAATATTTTTTTAAGTTATAGAGTTAGGGCTGGGGTGATGACTTGGAGGGCACAATGCTTGGGCACAAGAATGAGGACCCCCCAGATGAGTTTGATACCTAGAACCCACATACAAGCTGAGTGGGATGGCACACATCTGTAACGTTGGTGCTGCAGTGGAGAGGCAGAGACAGGTGGGTCCTGGAGACCTCCCTGGCCTGCCAGTCTAGCCAAACCAGCGAGCTCCAGGATCAGTGGGAAATGTTGAAACTATAAGTTGGAGAGAGGCAGAAGATGGCCAGTCTTGACCTCTGGTCTCCATGTGCACACCATGGACAAGCACCTACATGTATATGTGTGCATATAATCACACACACACACAAAATTATAAAATATCATTGCATAAAACCTCTGTTATTTTATAAAACATTTCAAATATATATGTAATAAACAACATATATTTTGAAATACTGCTGATATCTTATGACTTCAGATCATGAGTAACTAAGAACATGTGAAGTGAAACATGGGACAGATAATATTGGCTAACACATATTCCAAAAATTGTGGTGGTAGCACACCACAGACGATGTTTGGGGGTCACCAGTGAACCTGCACATGACAGACTGTGTTTGGGGGTCACCGGTGAACCTGAACATGACAAATTGTGTTTAGGGGTCACCAGTGGACCTGCTCAGTGTAAGAGTCAGGCACTCGGCACAGGTTAGGAAAGAAACACTCTGCTTGGTCGCATAGGCACAGCTGACAGCCAGGGCAAGGAGACCCGGGGTCAGGATGTGAGTGCCTGTTGCCGAGGGGCAGGCTGGAGAGCAGGTGGCAGGGCCGCTGGACAAGAGGCTCCTGGAGGACTCCATATCTGTGGGAATCCTGTGCTGTAATCTTTCCAGCTGTGCATATCCAGAGTGACTTACTCACTAGTTCTGTGACATTAGGCAAGTTACCTGCTGTTGGCTGCATTTTTTTTTTTTTATGTGTAAATGAGAATAGTAACAGTGTCTCCTCATTGGGTTGTTGTGGAGATTTAGTGAGACTGTAAAGCTCAGTGGTTGGCTCAGTAGACACCATTTGTTCATTGTTAACTGGCAGTACTGACGTGGGGGGATAATCCAGTGCAGGGTGGGGTCAGATACATGGATTCCTTGGTATCTGCAGGGGACTGGTCCCAGAACCCCATGCAGACATCAAAATCTGTCGGTGCTTGAGTCCTTTACTGAAAATGTAGTGCTTACATCTCATGCATGCCTATTTTCTCATGGAACTTGAAGCATCTCTAAATTACTTAGTATTCAATACCATGCACATGCTATATAAAACTGGTCTATAGTATTGCACAGGGCAGTGGTTCTCAACCTATGGGTCACAACCCACAGGTTGAGAACCACTGTGTTGGGGGAGGGGAAGGCCACCCTTGGTTAATGACTTCCCTCACACCCTGTATGCAAATTGGTCTGCAGGTCCCTTCAAGTTGCCTGTCTGAGTCTCTGGGGAGCAGAGGTCTATTCATAGTGTCAGCACTGACTCCTGGTGCCTGAAGACAGACACATATTTTTAGTATTTCTTCCCTGGGGTCTGGCTGAAAAGGTCATGGTTATTTTCATGCCCAATGTCAACTTCTGGATAGTCAAGGTGAAGAACTCATTTCTGTAAAGAGGGCCCCAGCAATGTCGGGATGTAGGTTTTTCCTTCTCGAGATGTCATTTTTTTCTAATGGCTGAGAAGGAAAGTGCTTTGTAAACCCCAAAGCAGTTGGTAGGGATTCTCAGAAAGGTGAGTACACCGAGGAGCTGGGCCTGAGGCTGCCCTGGAGAAGAGGGGCCAGGAATCCAGGTATCTGATGGACTAAAGCCAACAAGAGGCTGATATGGAGGTCTTGTTCAGTTTTCTGTTCATCAGAGCTAATAAGATGTGCTCACACTGACAAAGCATCTTGCCCTTGGATGTGGCTGGAGAATTTCTCTCCAGCTCCTGCCAAGTCCAGGCAGTCCGACAGGCCACTTATAAAATAAACACACAGACGCTTATATTATTTACAAACTGTATGGCCGTGGCAGGCTTCTTGCTAACTGTTCTTATATCTTAAATTAATCCATTTTTATAAATCTATACCTTGCCACCTGGCTCGTGGCTTACCGGCATCTTCACCTGCTGCTTGTCATGGCAGTGGCTGGCAGTGACTCTCTCACTCAGCTTCCTGTTCTCTCCTTTTTTTTCTCTCTGTTAGTCCTGCCTATACTTCCTGCCTGACCACTGGCCAATCAGTGTTTTATTTATTGACCAATCAGAGCAACAGATTTGACATACAGACCATCCCACAGCACTTGGATGCATTGAAACAAGGATGGGGAGGAGGTAGAGACTTGGTTCTGTGGACAGACTGCATGCGATGTGCTGAGAGGCCCTTCCGTTGCCAGGATCCAGTGAATCTGGAGGATGGGGATGGTGCTGTTCTGCACTGACCAAGGTGGATGTCAAATGATTAAGGCAGTCCCTGAAAGATACACTTCTCTGTTGCTTGGGGCTAATTTTGTGTATCAGTTTTTTCGTGTCTTTCTTAATCTCCAGGGAATTACATTCCCAATATAATGGTTGTATTAAATAAAACTAAGATATAATTTTTTCACACTTCTATCCCCAAATTTCAATAGTAACCATTTTTAGATTTCTCTTGTTTGATAAATATTAAAAAAAAAATTGATGTGTATGTGTCTGCCTATGTGTATGTGGGTGCTGTGCCTTGGGTGGCCAGAAAAGGGCCTCGATCCCTTGGAGCTAGAGTTACAGTTGGTTGTGACCCACCCGAAGTGAGTGCTGGGAACTGAATTCCAGGCCTCTGCAAGAGCAGTATGTGCTGTTAGCACTGAGCCATCTCTCTAGACGCTGGATCCTAACTGTCAGATTCCTTCTGTGTGTGAGAAAACTGAGGGGTGTGGTAAAGTAACTTGCCTGCGCTGTGCAGGTGAGCAGCAGAGTCTGGACTTAGCACTGGCTTGCCCAGTGTTCTTTCTGGTAAACTGGACTGTCTCCTGCTTTGGGGCATTGAGGAAATCTGTGAGAATCAGGGTGCTGAGACAAGCGTGAAGAAGGCCCCTTCCTTGAGGTACAAGTCCTTTCTATTTGGTAAAGCATGTGTACATAATAACCACTCAGCAAATGTCTACTGATAGGAACAAGGCAAAGCTCTTAGTGTCTGGTACCCGGTATCACATAACAGCAGCACAACTTTCAGGGTTCAGGGGAGCTGCCCACCGAGGCTTGGATGTACAAAACCCCCACGTCTTTCCCTTATCATGTTCTGTACTCCTGGACTTGTAGGTAGGCTAGACCCTTGGATGCTGGCCATACCTCCTGCATGTTTTGATGCTTCTTGACTTAATGTCCATCCTTGAACAAATATGAATCCCTCTGAGGATGCATCCTGAAAACCAGGCCATTCCCCAGCAAGAGCTCGCGGGGGACTCAAGTTTAATCATCAGCAGACAGCAAGCAACCCCTCCTCCTACCATGGCCCTGCAGTATCTCTGACCTGGGAGCCATCCAGTTCCTGCGTGATTAACTAACTTCAGCTTAGCTATGATCAGCAGAGCTCCCAGGCAGGGAGTGGCTGTACTCCAAACCCAGCTCACAGGACGCTTCTAATTGGGCTTCACCTGTCAAGAGGTAATAGAGAGAGACTTATTCCTGGAGTACAACTTTGGAGTTTTTGATGACTAGTAAATAACATATTGGAGCCTTCTCATTTCGCAGCTCCATCTATGGGAGGCATAGGAAAGGTATTTCATAACTGAGATTTACTCTTCCCAGCTTCTTCAGAGTCTATGGTTTCCATGCGTGAATCTCACTGTGATTGGTTGTGAGAAGGCTTCAGTCAGAAATGTTGCTACATGACTGCACATGCGCTGTCCAGTAGCCAAGCAAGAGGCTTGGTCACCCCGAGGCCTTATGTCCTATGCAGTCCATGAGGGGGGTGGTTGCATAATTTGTGTGCAGCGTGATCAGGCAATCTGCGCATGCGTGGCATAGCTATGTGAGCCCATTCATGCATGGGGGGGGGGGGGGGGGGGGGGTAGTGGTGGTGGTGGAAATCCATAAAAAGTGGGCCACAGACTCCTCCCTCCTCCTCTTCTTCCTCTCTCTCCTTGCACGATCATTTCCATAGGCCTAAGCACATCTTTCCTTAATAAACTCTTCTAGTGGGTTTTGTTGTGCCTCGTGACTTTTCTTGCATGGTAAACAGTGCCACTTAATGAATAACATTGCGCCGCATAAAACTGACAAGGTAGCTTCCAGAAAGCTCGGAAGACAAACTGTGATGTTCAGACAGCTGCTCTCTTCACTTTTGGTCTGAGTTCCTGGATCCAGAAATGCTAGTAGGAGGAACAACATTTCGGTTTTTATTTTGAGTCAGGAGTGCAAAGAAAACAAAAATTACTGGCTTCAGGAGTGAGCAGCCCTTGGGCTGGCGATGGCTGAGAGTTGGCAGAGAGTCCTGCCAAGGCTGTATGAAGTGCTGGACTTGATCCTCGGGACCACATAAAAGCGAGCTTAGTGGCTCACAACTATAATCCCAGCTCTTAGGAAGAAGAACAAGGAGGATAAGGCTTCAGAGTCATCCTGGGCCCTGGGCTATGAGCATACATGAGACCCTGTCTCAAAACCAAACCAAATAAAACCAAATCACGTAAAACGAGAGTGAATAGTTCTAAGAGGACAGTAGAGACATCAGCTCTGAGCTCTCCCGGGCTTTGAAAGCACAGAGATAGTGTCTAACCAAGAGGCATGGAGAGGTAAGACCCAAGCACAGCGTGATGGCTAACAGCCCTGATTTACAGTTAGGTTAGTTCAGTTGAAAATGTGCCTGTTACTCCTTAAGTAAGTGACTCAAGGAAATCATACAGTGTTGGGGCCTCGTCTCCCGCATCTGCCTCAGGGATGATGGTACAAACCTCTGAACTGAAATGTCTTATCAGTGACTAGATGGTAGCCCTGGCTTCTACAGTTGTTTCACAGGGGTGGTAGCACGTGGCTCACCGTAGAAATGTGCCTGTAGCACATTTCTAAGTGGGGTAGCAACATCTTCAATTCGAATACTAATTATTCAGGCTTAAGCAAGTCGTATCACTTCTCTAGGCCTCAGTTTCCCCATGTTGAGGAGCATTAGAGTAAATGATCCTTTATGTTGGCCAGGGTCCTATCTGGAGATAGAAGTCATGCTAGCTATTTAAGGGAAAATGAACGTAAATGGTTCTTAACCTGCTATTAAGAAACAGAAGGGCTTTCAGGTAGCAAAGGACCCATGGAACAGGCACTGCAGGAAGCAATTGCCACCCATAGGGTTGGGAAACAGGGAAGAAGGGGGCTATTGAATCCCGGAGAAGATGACCCACTCCTCTCAGCAAGGCTGGGCTGAGAAACTGCCAATGGAATTCTTATGCTAAAGAACAAATTGCTTACGGCTGGAGCAAAGAAGTGTTGAGCCCTGGGACCTAAATGAGAAACAGACAGGAAGTGCAGACACCCTGCTTCCCACCCCTGCCCTCCATCGGAAATACATCAGGGAGGCATCTGACAGAGGAGAGAAGGGATGGACAAGGGTGGACTCTGAACCCAGACACAACTGCTTGACAAATGAACGTTCTCAAAGGTACCCCTGAGGTCACAGTCTGAGTCGGATTCTGTACACCATGCAGAGAATAGCTGGACTCATCTGTGGACTTCTGGAGAGTCAGCATGCTATGGGAGAATGGGGTTGAGCTTTGGGGTCAGATAGATCTGGGTTCGAATCTTGTCTGTGACTTTTCCTAGCTGTGAGATATTAGGCACTTACTTTGAACTTCTCTGAGCCCCTCTGTCTACTTTATAAAATGATGATACTGAGATCCATCTCACGGGTTATTGTGACAATTAAACAAGAAGACGGAGTGCCAGGCAGGGTATCTGACACATACATGGCAGTCATCAGTGTTCTTTGGGACACTTGTTCAGAGACTATTTGCGGATTCACTTGCTCCCCTTATTGATTTCCCAAACCTTTGTCTCTGTTTTGTTTCTTCAACTTAGATATGGCTCTGTGGACTGCTATTGGGAGACTGGGCAGTGGTCAATGAACCCCACTAGCTGGCAAACTGGGGGAGCATTTGCTTTCTCAGGTTTTAGTAGGCTGACTCTGAATGTGTGCTCAGTCCAGGGCAGGGGCAAGTTCTCACCGTCGTGTTAAGTTTGAGCTGTGGTGCGTGGACACCTTTGGATATTTTCCAAACAGAAACAAGAAGTTGGTTTTCTAAAGAGAGATTCTGTCAATGAGGGGAATCATCTAGAATCTTTTCCTTCCATTCAACTTGGTTCATATCCCCATATTTTCTCTGCGTGAGTTCTTAGACTAGAAATAATAAAGAAATGCGGACCCTTCACGTGGTGTTGGTAGTTGGTGTTTATCAGGAGATTCTCAAATGACTTTATATGCGCTGTTGGTAATCTTGGACTCATACAAGGTAAATTTCAGTTCCCCAGCATTGCATATGAGCAAACTGAGGCACAGACCTATTACATAAACTTTCTCAGGGTTATTGAATAGTATGAAGAAGAGCCAGTTTTAGAACCCAAATATGTTGCATCCTAAGTCATTCCTTCCCTGTTAAGCTGGGCTTATATACGAGTGCTGGCTTACCTCGAGCCTGCTCTTCTGGCTCACACAATGGTAGATTATCTATTCCTTCTGACTTTACATGAAAATCAAAACCAAAAGGGCTCCATTATTGGGGAAGAAGTCTGTTTAACTAAACGTGTCTGTGCCCTCCCCACCCCCCCAAATTGGGCCCGTCAGGTTTTTACAGTAAAACAGTTCACCTAGAAGGTAGATCTCCAAATGCTTTCCCTTTACATTTCTGAGTGACTTTGCAAATACCAGAAGCACCTCAGGCATTCCATCCCCTCCAAGGGCTCCGGTAAGCCAGTTTCCTTCACTGTAAAGAGCACCACAGGGAAGCGACTTCTGAAGATGAGAGGGTCACTTTGCCTCATGGTTTTGGAGAGTTCAGTCATGACCGGTTGGCCTTGAGTGAGGCAGCTTTTCATGGCGGGAAGCACATGGCAGATCCACACTGCTCACTTCACGGCGGAATGGGGAGAGAACGAGAAGGGAGCAAGATCCCCTAGTCCCCCTTGAGGTCAGGTCTCCCACGATGTCGTAAATCCTCCAGTCAGGCCACATAGCTGAAAGTTTCCATCACCTTCCGATGGCATCACCCTCAGGACCAAGCCTTTTTTTAATGATACGGCGACCACCGAGATCTACACAGGCCGAGCCGAGCTTTAGTTAGAACTTATCCCACTAAATTCTGCTCCATGTGAGAAAAGATTCTGAAAATAAAGATTTCCAAAAATGGTAGGAATGGCAAAGTGGGGTTGAGGAAAATAACTCACAGACTCTGCTTGTTTCATACACATGAGCAGCAGCGTTCAACCGAGGGAAGGTAAAAGGGTCTCGCTCCCCCGTTGCCCATTTCTTGCCTCGGAGCCCTAGGGATGTAGTAACAAAGGCATTCTAAATTTCCTTTGAAAAAGTTAACAGGTGAGACTATCCAGGGACAGTTACATTTTTTAAAGACTAGAACAAATGGACCACTTTTACTATTTGTTATTAAAAATAATAGAAAATTAAAATGTTAGAAGAGTGTGGGACTGGGAAAAAAGATTTGCAGAACAGATTTAGGCGATGTAAATTTGAAATGAGCACGCGCATTCAATGGTGCATTTTCATGAACGAAAGAAACGCAGGGTGGAAGGAGCGGGCAATGAGTTGTTTTGAGCCGATAGATTAGCTGTGGGAAAACGATGATAGGTCTTCACCTCCTGTGATTTCTTAAATTAATTCTAGATGAAACAATCTGTTACCAAACACAGAAGGGAAAATATGTGTAAACGTTTGTGAGCTGAAAAGCGGCGGTTCACTTGAGAGGCAAGTGTTGGTAGATGTGTCTGCGTCAAAGGATGAAAACACGCAGCTCACTTAAGCCTTTCGGGAAGGCCCAATAGGATGAATGTTATTACAATTCTCTGCGCATCGCAAAGCAGGTAATTAAAAAGCCCTTCAAGCCATATGTATAAGAGGGTAATCTTTTTGCTAGTCCCAACTCAACATCTCGCTGAAGTAGTTTTCATGTGAACGTGTTAGGATTTAGTTTGTCAGGGCTTGTTGTATTTTTTACAAAGATGTGACTAGTGATTTATTTTCTGCCATATTTTCATGGCAAATATATCCATAACTATTTTTGAGAAGGAAAGTAGCACCTATATAAAATGTATTGTTTTTTTGCTGTTTCTTCCTTTGTCAAAAGCCTATATACTTTTGAAACTATACTATGTTTTCTGTCCCCCATACCCCAACTGTTTAAAAATAGGAATAAAATATTTTATGAAAATCTACCACTTTGGGGCCAGGGACATGGTTCAGTCAGTAAACGTGCACAAGCTGGAGGACCTGGATTTGGCTTTCCAGGGCCCTGTGAAAGGCTGGGTGTGGCAGCTGTAAGTCTAGCTGCAGAAGTGGGGACGGGGGTCCCTGGGGCTTGCTGACTAGTCATTCTCTCTGAATCAGGTTCACTGGGAGTTTCTGTCTGAACAAATAAGGATGGTGATAGAGGAACACATCCAACACTGATTCTGGTTCCCTTCATATGCATGCCAAAACACATACAATCTGCAATTTTAACGAACTGTTTAAAAGTCTACAATTGTGTGCCTTCAGGTAATTCTCATTGTTTTGCAACTATCAGCTGTCTATTTTTAAGTATTTAAAGGCAGTATGGAGTTTTACAAAATTATTTAATTTTTTTTCATGTAGTATGTTTTGATCATGTTTTCCTCTTCCCCAACTCCTTCCAGACCCTCTACACTTCCCCACCCACTCAACTTCATGGTTTTTTCTCTCTTTCTCTCTCTTCTCAAAAATGGCAACAACAATCAAGACAATACAGGGTCACTCATGCCTTTTGGTAATGGGTTACAACATCATTAATCTTGTACAGGAGCCCTGGATAATTTAACAATAGCTTGGTGAATAATTATTTGGCTGTGGCTCAAATGCATAACTCAGTTTGGAAAGTGTATTTGTATTTATTATCTTCTGTCAGGAATGTCATAGTCTTCCATCTTCAGGAATTAAACAAGACCATCTCACTATTGTGTGATTAATTACACTCAGCTTTAATAAGTGATAATTGATCTCAGCCCACAAGCTTGATATCTGGATGCAACAGGCACATCACAGAAAAGACAGACAGAGAATTCATGTGAGTTATCTAATTAGATAAAATAATAGTTCAGAGAATCCTTAAGTGACCCACCTTGGGGCCAGTAGGAACACTAGATTACTAGGCAGGGGAAGAACCAGGATTTAGGGATGTTTTCTCTTCACCAGTCTAGACATCTTTACTATCCCTACAAGACATGGACACAAAGCCTCCTCAGCCTGTTGACTAAAATTTCTTTCCTGGGTAGGCATCTGGAGTAGAACCCAACAATTGCTACAGCCCTACCAGCCGAGAACAGACACCATCTCCTTGTCTTTGGGCAGCATGAGTTGGCCTGCGTTGCCCTCTTAGATAGTAACTCATGTTGCTGGCTCATCATGAGCTTGTAGTACTCATCGTGTTTATCACTGTAATGACTTTACACTACTGGACTTGCGAATTGTCCTTTTGGACTCAATGATAAAACTCTAGGGTCTGAGGGCATAGTGTGGTTAGTAAAGAGCTTACCATGCAAGCACGAGAACCCAAGTTCAAGTCCCAGAACCCACATAAAAAACATGAGCGTGGTGGTGCATGCTTTTAATCCCAGTGCTGGGGATCCCTGGGGCTCACTGACCAGCAAGCCTAGGCTACTCAGTGAGTTCCAGGCCAAGGAGAAAAACAAGGTGAAAGGGTTTTGAGAAGCCACACCCAAGGCTGACCTCTGACCTCCATGTGCATATGCATACATACACATAGACACTCTCATGTGCACACAGATGAACATGTGTGCATGTGTTCTCAAAGACAGGAAATATGTTCAATACTCATGCTCATGTTCACAGACCTTTTATAATATTAGTATCCTTCACTCTGAACTTAGATCTGACTTCAGAACCCATTTGGGTGTGAGAAACAATGAATAGTCTTAGTGTAGCACAAGAAACATACAAGCAAAGCAAAAAATAGCTCAGCAATACAATTCTTATTGCAGAAAGGGTATGCCAGAACTCAAGGGCTAGAAATATAAGAGGCCAAGTTGGTGCTGGGTTTTTATCCCTGGTATATGTGGTGACTGTGTCTCATCCTATTGGTGGGAACTGAATTTTACAATTTGTCATGATTGGCTAGTCCTTGAAAAGAAGGAAGGGAAGGTTCAGGAGATATGATAAAACAAAACAAAACAAAACTATTGGTGAAATTATTAAGGCCACTCCACGTAGTTAAAAGGGAGATTTGTTTAGTGGCGTAACTTACAAATGAAGGGATAGTTAGGTTGCAGGGTCTGGGAAAGACGTAGCGCGCAGTCCGGCGGTGTTCTCTGGAGAACTCTGCGCGTCTACCTCCAGCGTCCAGGGTCCAGGAACCAAGAGAGCCGGTGCATCTGGATCTTGGGTTTTCAGGGTCCTCTCTTGGCCCCTCCTTGTAGGCGTGACAGTTACCGAAGCCTCAATGTGGGTTGGAGCTTCCAGATCAAAGCTGGAATGGCTACCCACTACACAAAACAGTTTCTCACACTGGTACAATGCTCCAGTCTGAGAGACTATCATGTCTCAGAGTTGAGTCGCAGCTACAAGCCTTCCTTAGGTTTTATTGATTCTCATTACATTTTATTCTTTAATTCATTAAGGTAAAGTATAAGCAGATGTACATTTAGGATTAGAAGATTAGTGTGATGGCCGAAGTGTTAGAACTTGATAACGTGAGTATCCCAAGGTTGTAGAGGAATGGAACGTTAGTTCCCACAAAAGCACAATGGGCTTTTATTATTTAAAAAGGCACCAAGTGCTGGTAAGGTCCCATTGCTGAAGACAACATTTACATACCTCATCGAACAGGGAGAAGTTGAGCTGGTTCGGACAAGAGCCTTCCCCATACAGACCTGTGTTCTGGTACGGGAAGGTACTCTGCACGCTATCAGAGGAAAAGGCTGGCCACCGACCCAGCATCAAACCCTGCAGTCTGCAGTGGTGACCTGCCTGCATGATCCGCGGGGGCAACAGTGGCACAAACGTAATGGGAGTAACCAACCATCTGATTGGATTTAAGGCCACTCCGTGAAAGGGAAACATGCCTGACACTGCTTGGGTGGCCATGAACCTAGGGGAAACCAAATACTATTGTTCTGCTAAAGAAACAGCAGTAAAATGACTCCTAATGACATTTTGGTATGTCAGTGTCTCACTCAGCTGTCATCAGAGAAACTTCCTTCTTCTGCAGGAGATGGGGACTAATACAGAAACCCACAACTGGACAACATGCAGAGTGAGAAACTTTGGAACAGTCGGTCCTAAATTGGATGTCTGCATCAAACCCCTCCCTTTAGGGCTCAGGGAACTCTGTGAAAGAGGGGGTGGAAAGATTGTAAGAGCCATCAGGGATGGATGACACCAAGAAAACAGTATTCTCCAGACACAACAGGACTGACATATATATGAACTCACAGAGACCACGGCAGCATGCACAGGGCCTGCACAGGTCCAAGCCTGGTGGGGTCCCAGGGCTGAGAGGGGAAGTGGACACGAACTCCCATCCCTAACCAAGAAGCTATCTCCAACTGAAAGTTGCTTGCAAAGAAAAAGTTAGTTTTCTCCAAGGCAATCGCAGTGGG
>CABHPP010000173.1:26236-54681 GCA_902168425.1 Peromyscus attwateri | reverse complement strand
TTTCTCTATGTAGCTTTGGTGTCTGTCCTGAAACTCAGTTTGTAGACTTGACTGGCCTCGAACTCAGAGATTCGCCTGGTTCTGCCTCCCCAGTGCTGGGATTAAAGGCGTGTGCCACGACTGCCTGGCTTGGGAGGCATTTTCTTAATAGACGTTCCCTACTCTCGGTTGACTTTAGGTCGTGTTAAGTTAACATAAAATTATCCAAGACAAGGATCTCCACCCCCACACCACATCCTGAGACAGGGTTTCTCTGTGTAACTCTAGCTTTCCTGGAACTCACTCTGTAGACCAGGCTGGCCTCTAACTCAGAGATCCACCTGCCCCTGCCTCCCAAGTGCTGGGATTAAAGGTATGTGCCACCACCAGCAGAAAGGATCTTAAACATTCCTATAGTAAGGCACGCCTTCTGGGTCCATCTTTACTTCTTGAAGTTCTGGGGATTGAATCTAGACTTCTCTCATGTAAATGTTTTCCTGTGTCAATGAGCTACACTTGAAGCCCCACAACTATCTTAATAACTGTGCCACTAATATTGACTCAGCACCCTGCTGTGGAATAATCCTTCTGTACACTGTGTGAATATATATACATTGTTAATATAATGGACTAGACATCGCTAATGTAATCTTGACTATATGTATTGTATATACTTATTGGATAATTTTTCTTGTATTAGTTATAAGCTTTTTTAATTTTAGACAAAAAGAGAGGAAATGTGGTGGTATTATAGTCCCCAAAATATTGTGTACCTTAATAAACTTATAAATATAAAACTTTAGACTCACCAAGGTAAGATAGATAATAGAGTATTTTCTCTAATTTTGCCAAATACAAATAGACTGGATATTGTAACTGTAATTGTTACTTGATAACTGTTTTTGTTGCATATAATTTTACTATGTTAAAGTTAAAAACTTCCTTTTTAATTAGACAAAAAGGGAGAAATGCTATGGAATAGTCCTTCTGTGTACTGTGTGAATATATGTCGTCACTATGATTGGTTTAATAAACAAGCAGACTGGCCAATAGCTGAACAGGATAAAGTTAGGTGGGAAAGCCACACTGAGAATGATGGGATGAAGAAGGGGAGTCAGAGGAGTCACCAGCCAGACACAGAGGGAGCAGGAGATGAATGTGCCATACTAGTAAAAGTACCACCATGTGGCAGAGTGGAAACAAGGAATATGGGTTAATGCTGCAAAGTATTAAAAATCCTATACAAAGTGTTATGCCCAGATCACGTCCCCAAAGAAGCCACAGGAGACTTTAGGTACAGAATGCAAAGGCAAGGTTTATTCTTACAAGCCGCGCGGTCAGGGAAACTCGTCCAGAGCACCCACTCGTAGCAGTGAGGCCGGGAGGAGCTTGTCCTTTCTTGGGGAAGTTAGTTTTTATAGGCAAAACCCATAAAATTTTTTAGAGGGGAGGGGGTTAGTACAGGTCCATCCTTGATTGGTCCAGTTTTTCCCGGGCCTGGACTTGGTCGTGTTTTAGCTTATCTGTTTGCCCTGTCAGGAGTTTTACAACCCATCTCCAGGGTCCGTGAAGTTTGGGATGTTTTATGACCACTTAGCCTCTGCCAGATGGTTGAATATCCTGACTCTGTGTTTTCTTAAGTTTCTGTAGCTGATAAAGCCACCTGGGAAGAAGGGGTCTAAGTTCTTATCTGCACTTAGGAATCCTTGAGCCGCCATGGGGGCTGGCTGGCCAAGCACGTACTGACTGTGGGGGCTAGCTCAGTGGTCCAGGCTCTGTCCTTGACTCATGCACATAACTCTAAGTTGGTGAGGGGCCCCATACAGTAAACATCTGGCTGAACTTTATGTGCAGAAGGGGAGCTACTGCAAGGACTATCTATGTCTTTTGTTCACGGCCCTCCCAAAGACTGCTTGCTCAGTTTCAGGAAACTGAAATTGAGGCCTGATCTCTGAGAGAAGACTGAGCAGCCTGTTATGGCATCTGCTTGGTCCTTTCACAAAGTAGGATTTCAGCTGATTATGACAAAGCTAATACCTGGAAGAAGCCAAGGGACTTCCAGAGGTCAAGCTGAGGCTCAAGGAGCCTTGGTGATATTTGGCTTTTGATTATCAGCCGTTTTCTGCTATGAGTTTCTTATGTGCTATTGTAGATTTTCCATCATTTATTGGGCACCATTCCCCCTCTACTAAAGGAATATTTAGATAACCTGCTCTGGCAGCTATGCACACAGAGCCCCAGTCAAGCCTCCCTGCAATTATCATCATTGGCAGTATCCGGCCAGGTCCATTCCCAGATGGAGGAAAGTACCTTATCAGAGATACCTCTGTACTCTCTAAGAACAGACTTAAGCGTCCAGACTACCTGTTTGAGAAGGCCAATTAAGCTTAACTTCCTCCTTTCCCAAATCTTACCTCTAGTACCAGATCTCCCTTCAACTATCACCAGAGGCATCTAGCTGTACACAGGTTGCCTAGCAACTGAGCACACTTTCCCCTACCCTGCAGATAGCTTGAACAGATAGGAGCCACAGGAAAAAAAGAAGGCAGTTTTATTTTCTCCCATTGACCTAGCAACTTATAGATTTTTAACATTTTCTACCAATCACATTTAAGATTATAGTTGAGCATATAAGATCCCTCTTCTTAGATATTACCTAAATTTAGCCTTCAGTTAATTCATTAGTCACTTCCCTATTGGGTTGCAAATGATAATTAACAATTACTGCCCCACTATGTGATTCTTATCACCCCTGCGTTTGACCCTGAAAGCCTGACCATCACTGCCTGAGGAAACCCTTACCTGCCTTTATGACCACACAAGAATTCAAGCCTGGTGACCTTGCTCGACCAGGGTACTGCTATTGCTTGGGTTTATAACTGGACTCCTGAGAGACTTGGGGAATGGAGAGACAGAGAACGCAGAGGGACAAGGAGGATTTTACCCAGAGAGAACGTGTGGATGATATGGAAGATGAGGAAGAGTCAGATGGGGAAGTACTAGTCGGGTAAGAATGAGATGATAAGGACCTAGATGAGGCAGAATTAAGATGAGAGAATTAAGATAGAACTTAGAGGGAGCAGTAGATGAATATAGAGAGAAATCAGGCAAGAAAGGAGCTAGGCACGAGAACAGAACTGAAGCTGTGTAAATTGGATGTTATTCCAGAGAATTAAAGTGAATGGACTAAGGCACTCGGTGTGCTGAGATTCTATTTCCCGAAAATAGTCCTCACCATTTGTGTTCTCTCTCCTGAGCCCCTGGGATGTGTAATTTTTAAGGCTAGTCCCTCTAATACTAAACAAGAGGTTAACTTAAAATGTAAGCTAGTTAGCAATAAGCCTGAGCTATTGGTCAAGCATTTACAATTAATATTAAGCCTCTGAGTGATTATTTGAGAGCATCTGCGGGACAGGAATACTTGGACAACAAATGGCACCCAACATCCATATAAAGCCTGAAAAAGCTTTAAAAAGGATTCTAAACACACAAAAATGAAGTCAAGCATGGCTTCCTGGTAACTGTTCTTTCTTGGTAGGCTCTGTTGGCTAGCAGCAAGCAGAGGTGTGGCTCCTTTAAAGAGGCGGCTTCTTTTCTTTTTTGGTTTTTTGAGACAGGGTTTCTCTGTGTAGCTTTGTGCCTTTCCTGGATCTTGCTCTGTAGACCAGGCTGGCCTCGAACTCACAGAGATCCGCCTGGCTCTGCCTCCCAAGTGCTGGGATTAAAGGCGTGCGCCACCACTGTCCCGCTAAGAGGTGGCTTCTTGACTCAGCAAAATATGGACAACTCTTTTAAGAAGTCCTGAGAACAAACACTTAAATGGGGTTCATGAGCAGTGGGTGGAGCTCAACTTGGTGGCAGCATGGACCCCAAAACTCCCCAGAGCTGGGGCAGTAAATGTGGCTCCCACTGGTACCTCTGCCATGAAGCTAAGCTCCCACAGATCAAACCAGGTGGAGTCAGCAACCAAAGCTGCTGCTTTGGTCCTAGCAACACTGCTTAGCAGTTTAAAGGCTCATGTGGTCAGAAAAAGATAGAGATATGCAGACAAAAACAAAACAAAACAAAAACAAAAACTTCTAAACGGTTTACAGTGTGTTTAAAAGATACATAGGCAGCCGGGCAGTGGTGGCGCACGCCTTTAATCCCAGCACTTGGGAGGCAGAGCCAGGCGGATCTCTGTGAGTTCGAGGCCAGCCTGGGCTACAGAGAGAAATCCAGGACAGGCACCAAAAACTACACAGAAAAACAAACAAACAAACAAACAAACAAACAAAAACAGATAATAGGCTTGGGAGAGAGGAAAGAAAGAGCATATACAGTCATAGATTTAAAAAATATTGGGGCTGGAGAGATAGCTCAGTCATGAGTTCAGTTCCCAGCAACCACATGGTGGCTCGCAACTACCTGTAATGAGATCTGGTGCCCTCTGCTGGCCAAATATTGTTTTAAATTAATGAATTAAAGTCCTTAAAAGGGGAGTAAAGTAATATAAAAGAAAAAAGCCGTGTAAAGATGGAAAATACACAGAGAGTCTGGATACTGTGTTATTGTGTTGTCTTTGAATTTTTTGACAGCTGAGGAAGGAGCAACAGCTGCTAAGAGACATTTAATTATAAATGCTGCTGGGTTAAACCAATCTATATATTTTGAAAATGTCTTGACTTCAAAATGGAAGTCAAAAGGTATGTTACTTTGGAAAAGAGGTTCTGCCTTTATTTCCATAGGAAATAAAAGGCTATGGATTTGTTCAAAGTTAAAGATGATTAGGTCTGATGGAGGAAGACCCCATGGAATCCTGATTACAGACATAAAAAAAAAAACCTAAAAGAACTAGAGGACATGTGATATATATTTTACCTGCTCAAACATAAAAAAAAAAAAATCATCTGGCTGACTTGCGTACAATGTACAGTCTATACTTGTATAAATACAGACATGTATGTTACCTTTAAAAGCTTATATATTTTCAGAGCAAGGGGACCAGACACCAATGAAAATGGATGACCCAGTGATACAACATTTCGAAATACCTCTGTTACAGTTACCTCTGAATTCTGCATCCAGAACAGTTTCAAGACTGCTGGTGATGATCCATCCTCACAGAATACTCCAGTCAGGACTTAAGTATTATTCTAAAATTTCTCAGGGTCCCTCAAAGATGCCAGCAACCCCAGATAACAGGAAGCAGTCTAGAGAAAACAACCCCACATTCCCAAAATATTGGTTATGGATGTTTGTTATTATTTAAGGGGGGTTGGTTACAAATTGTTATTGGTCATAGTCAGGAAAAAAGCTAAACAAAGGAGCTAAATCCAACTATCTCTTTTAAAGGAAAAAAGGGGGGATATGATATAGAAATGATGAGATGAAAGGGTAGATTATTGAATTTTTTTTTTTTTGGTTTTTTGAAACAGGGTTTCTCTGTGTAGCTTTGTGCCTTTCCAAAAAACAACTATTAATCTTAAATATTTTACATTGGTATGAATTTTCGTTTATTGGTAGAAATTTAAAGTTATTTCTGTCATATTGCATGTATGTTTCCACTCTTGTTTGGGGTATTGTGCTTATGCAGCTCATTTAAAAATGTAATGTATAATGAAGAAATACAGATTAATAGTTAGTAGTCTATAATAGTCAAGCTTGTAGTCATGTTAGGTATGTTTTCAAGGTCATACACAGATATATTTAGATAGATAGATGGTCTTCAAACACTTCAAAGTCTTACAGAATATGATATGGCATTTAATATGTCTAATAACCTAAGGCATTTCATGACAGTGAGACAGATCTGCTCCTGGCAGCACTGATCTACTTCAACAAAGATCATGCATCGAAAAAAAGCTCCATATGGAGTTTGCTTTCTTTATGGCAAAAGGTAGTCATTTGGTCAAAGAACCTGCCCTGGCCTCAATTGCTGACAGTTACTGTCCAAAGTGGACCAGCAGGACACAAGAAAGGCGACTGCCAAACTTTGTCAAGACAAAGTAGGACAGTCCTTCAAAATTCTTGCTTCACAGAAAAGTTTAGGCCTGCAGGCTGAAGATGAATGCCCCAATGTTACAGAGGAATTTTGGGTGACTATCCAGGCAGTCTGATGTCCCTGTGACCTTTCTAAGGTCTTTGATGGAGTTGAAGACTAGAGAGTTACAATTATAATTTTTGTTAGTTATGATTAGATGTAAAACTTTAGACTCACCAAGGTAAGATAGATAATAGAGTATTTTCTCTAATTTTGCCAAATACAAATAGACTGGATATTGTAACTGTAATTGTTACTTGATAACTGTTTTTGTTGCATATAATTTTACTATGTTAAAGTTAAAAACTTTCTTTTTAATTAGACAAAAAGGGAGAAATGCTATGGAATAGTCCTTCTGTGTACTGTGTGAATATATGTCGTCACTATGATTGGTTTAATAAACAAGCTGACTGGCCAATAGCGGAACAGGATAAAAGTAGGCGGGAAAGCCACACTGAGACTGATGGGATGAAGAAGGGGAGTCAGAGGAGTCACCAGTCAGATGCATAGGGAGCAGGAGATGAACATACCATGTTAATAAAGGTACTGCCAAGTGGCAGAGTGTAAACTAGAAATATGGGTTAACTTAAAATGTAAGCTAGTTAGCAATAAGCCTGAGCTATTGGTCAAGCATTTACAATTAATATTAAGCCTCTGAGTAGTTATTTGAGAGTGGCTGTAGGACAGGAAAACTCTGTCAACAGCACCTACAAGTCCTGATTTAATTTAAGTGTGTGACTGTTAAAAAAAAATTCTAGAACCAGAGGCCAGAGGAGATCTGAGATTTTTGAGGCCAGCCTGGTGTAGTCGAAGTTTCTCTGTGCCCCACCCGGTCCCACAGCCGTCCCAAGTAAACACACAGAGGCTTATATTAATTACAAACTGTATGACCTATGGCTCAGGCTTCTTGCTAGCTAGCTCTTTCATCTTAAATTAACCCATTTCTATTAATCTATATGTTGCCACGTGACCATGGCGTTACCAGTCTGCTGACATCTTGTTGCTCCTTGGGCGACGGGCTGGCGTCTCCTCTTCCCACCTGTCTCTTTCCTGTATCTCTGCTTGGATTTCTCACCTGCCTCTAAGCTGCCTTGCCATAGGCCAAAGCAGCTTATTTATTAACCAATGGGAACAACATATAGTCACAGCATACAGAAAGACATCCCCCAGTAGCCTGGCACACAAAGTGAGACCTTTTGGGGAAGAAGGGCAGAGAACAGAAAGAAAAAGGTACTTGCAATGGTTCTGTGAATCCCCCAGATGGCAGCAAATACAATTTACATCTAAAGATTAAACAATGGTGGTAAACCCACTAATAAATAAATCAATCTGTCTATCTATCTATCTATCTATCTATCTATCTTCCAAATTCAATTAGAGGCTAGCATTGTGGTACCAAATGTAATCCCAGCACAAGGAGGTGCAGGAGGGTCAGAAATCCAAGGTCATCCTTGGCTACCAGTGAGGCCAGTGTGTGCTATATAAGACTTAGTCTCTAAAAAACAAGAAAACAAATGAAAGGAAGAAAAAGAAAGAAAATCAATTAGAAATTTTAATCAGGCCAGGCTGTGGTGGCACACACGTTTGGTCCCAGCACTGGGGAGGGGGTTGGGGGGGGGAAAGGGGGGGGGGGGGGGGGGAGGCAGGTGGATCTCTGTGGGTTCAAGGCCAGCCTGGTTTACAAAGTGACTTCCAGAACAGATAAGGCTATACACAGAAACCCTGTCTTGAAAAAAACAAAACAAAACAAAACAAAACAAAACAAAAAAGAAAGAAAAAAGAAAAAGAAAGAAGAAAAGGAAAAAAGAAATTTTAATCAGCTGGGCTTAGCCGGTAACTGATGTATGGTACAGACTTGGATGTTATATATAAGTTAAACTCCCTGGTTAGCTAGAGGTGGTAGCATATACCTCCCAGCACTGGGGTGGCAGAGGCAGGTAGATCTCCATGAGTTTGGGGCCAGCCTGGTCTACATCGAGAATTTTAGGGCAGCTAGTCTACACAGAGAGACCCTGTCTCAAAACAACAAAACCAAAAAGAAAAGAAACCAAAACAAGGGAAAAAAAGAAACAAAACCCCTAGTTAAACTTGATCACCACAGGCTGGGTATAAATCACATTTGCTACACATACTTGCTCTAAATAGATGAAGTACAGCCAACCTTTGTACCCAGGGAGCTGTATTCTTTCCATTTCTGTCTTCTTTTATTTTGATTTATTTTTAGAGAAAAGATTGACAGGCACTTGACTTCAGCTATGCAGAGGGATGGGTGAATATTTCAAAAGCCTGTGTGAGAGAGACACAGATATATCTGGGATTTTATTTTTATAATATGTGTAGCATTCTCAAGAAATGATTTCTCAGTATACATGATGGAACTGACTAGGGTGGCTGCTGACTTATCTTGAATCAGAATGCTGACTGAACACATTTTCATCCCTGAAATTTAATCTGACTCTCTTACTTGAATTTAAAATATTTTAAAATTAAACCAACTCTGGATAATCAGTTTAAAGCCATCTACGCATTCAATTATATTTGTTATTATAAAAGATCTATTTATTTATTTAGACTATGAATCTCACTATATAGCCCTGGCTGGCCTGGAACTCCTTATGTAGACCACACTGGCCTAGAATTCACAGCAATCTACCTGCCTCTGCCTCCTGAGTACTATGATTAAAGGTATGGGCTACCATACACAACAAGTTATTTATTTTTATTTTTTATGTATATGACTGTTTTGCTTGCATGCATGTGTGTGCAAGGACCAGGGAAGGAAGGAAGGGAGGAAAATATTTTATTTCCCATAATTTCTTTTCATATTCAATCATATGCATCACTTCTCCCACTGCAGTACACATTAAACAAATACAAATTGGATTCTGTGGAGGATTATTTGTAGTTTTAAAAGATGTGAAGTCTTAGCCGGGTGGTGGTGGCACATGCCTTTAATCCCAGCACTTTGGAGGCTGATGGAGGTGGATCTTTGTGAGTTAAAGGCCAGCCTGGTCTACAGAGCTAGTTCCAGGACAGCCAGGGCTACACAAAGAAACCCTGTGAGGTCTCTGGTCCTGAAGACACTACAAACCTCTGTTGCAAAATGCAGAGAAATGAGGCTGGAACACAGCTGGAGGCTTCTTCCCTACTGGCTAGCTTTGCTGGTTCAAGGAGGTTCTCCCAGGCTGCTGGGAGAAAAAAAGGCATCAACATTCTTAGCCAGCTGTGAATCCTACAAACAGCAATTATGTTCCTTTTTCTCTTCTCTGTTTCCTCACTTTTTATGATTCATTTAAAATAGAAGTAACTTTGTTGTTTAGTTTAATTTGTATGTGTGTTCAGGTGTGTGTGTGTGTGTGTGTGTGTGTGTGTGTGTGTGTGTGTGTGTATACATGGGCACATATGCTCACACACACCTCAGGTCAGAGAACAGCTATGGAAAGTCAGTTCTCTCCTTCAGCTATGTAGATGAAGTCACCTGGCTTGGTAGACCCTCTACCAGCTGTCAATCTTGCTGGCTTTGTCGACGTTTTGAGACAGGGGTCTCTTTTAGTCCAGGATGGCCTGGAATCTTAAGATGTGTAGCCAGTGCTGACCTTGGGCTCCCAATCCTCCTGCTTCTTCTTCCCAAATGCTGAGATTAAAGTGGGACGCCACCAAACACAGCTTAGAAGTCATTTTAAAAACAGACTTTACTAACTCTGGGAACCACTTGGTGGTGTTTAAAAATAAGGAGCACCTTAGGACTTTTCTTTGACAACCTTCATTGTCCTGTGTCATGAGAACAGTAGAAAGGTTGTATTCATTTTCAGGGAGGAAAAGATTATCTACAATCCCCATACATTATATTATTTAAAATGCATACCTGTTTTCAGCACATGCATTGAACCCACAAAGAGCTCTCAGATAAGGACGTGTGCCTCATAATCTTGGTGTGATGGTGCTCGCCACACACTCCCTACTCTTGTACCACTTGTGTGACTTCCATCCAAAGACACTTCTATATTCATTGTGTGGGGCCCCAAACACTTCAACCCTGATGGTCATTTCATTATTTACTAGCCATAGCACACAGAGGTTGGAATGTGCTCTCCTGGCACAAAGCGTTCTACTGGAAGTCTAGAGAATAAAGTGTCTTCATACTTGAGTGACTAAGGAGAAAACACTTGTGGAAAGGGAAGAAAGCAAGTTCCAAGAAGTATATACTTATTATCTCTGGGCCAGTTCCTTGGAACTCTTTGTCAGTGAGGTCATACATTTTGTCCCAGTTGTGGCCCATTTATCTCTGCTAGCGTCCTTAATTATAGCAGGCACCCTAACTCTGGCCAACTGTTTTAACAAATGTCTTTTTCTTGAGCAAAAGGGAACCTTAAAAAGAATTTTTATAAATCCATGCAGGACTGAGGAAGAGGCTCCCTTGGTAGAGAGCTTGCATGAAGTCTTGGGCTTGATCCCCAGCACCACTTAAATTGACCAGGTATAATGACATGTCTCCAATCCTCCCTCCAATCCAATGGGGAGGTAGAGGCAAGAACATCAAAAGTTCAAAGTCATTCTAAGCTACCTAGAGAATTTAAGACCATTTTTTTGCTGTTTGAGAACCTAAGTTAACAATAACAACAACAACAACAAATACAAATCCATCACTATAATTAGAAACAACAACAATGAAACCACTTATTTAATTGACAATTAACTAGAAGAGCTATTTTCTTTTTCTTTTAAGACAGGTCTCATTATGTTCCCCTGGCAGGACTGGTCTGGAACTACTTATATAGAGCAGAGTGGCTTTGAATTCACAGAGGTCTGCCTGCTTCTGCCTCCCAAGTACTGAGATTAAAGATGTATGCCACCACACCTAGCAAGTTAACGTTTTCATCTAGATACTGATTAGTAGTAGATACAAAGACACTGTCCATATTACACAGGCAAATCAATCCTTAAGTGATTCTAGATGGACTATTAATTAAGCTGTGCTAATGTTGGTAATTCCCCAAGTTTATTTTATGGTGTCTAGATCAATATACAGGTAGAGCATTCTTAAGATAAAGGACCTGTGACTGTGGCTGTAGCTCAGTGAACTAGGCTCTGTGATCAAAACCCAGTACATCACACACACACACACACACACACACACACACACACACACACACTCAATTTTATGTGAAAATCCAGCCACTTGAGTTTCAAATAAAAATCATTTCTTGCCGGGCGGTGGTGGTGCACGCCTTTAATCACAGCACTCAGGAGGCAGAGCCAGGTGGATCTCTGTGAGTTCGAGGCTAGCCTGGGCTACTAAGTGAGTTCCAGGAAAGGCGCAAAGCTACACAGAGAAACCCTGTCTCGAAAAAACAAGCAAACAAACAAACAAAACAAAAAAATCATTTCTTTAAAGCACTTCAAATCTAATAGCAACCAAAAAACAATCAAGACTGACCTAATTTGACTCAGGTGAAAAGACTCAGGGGGCTACTTCCTACTTCATTTCAAACACCAAACTTTTATTCCTTTGGCTACTTTGGTCACATGATTTATCATAAAAATAATTTAGTGCCATCTGTGCATCAGAAAGAACATGATCTATTCCTTAGCATGATATATTCCTGTAGTCCCTAACTTGGGAATACAATACATGAAAGTTGGCTAATGAGGATTGATGTCGAACTGCCAGAGGTAAACTAGAATACTGGTTTTTAGTAAAAAGAACTCTCTTTCAGTGACCAGATTCAAGAATACCTAGAAACCTGGAAAAGCATGGTTTTGAGAGTTTCCAGAGAAGGTTAGCACACGAGCCTGAGAGGACCAGGAGGCACATCTTCAACGTGGCTGGCACTGTCCAGTAGGACAGGAGAGAACAAACAGGCGACTCGGTCTTTTGTTCCCTCTAAGAGCTGGGGCATGTTTACCTCCTGCCCAGGACACCAAAATTCAGGCCCTTGGGCCTTCAGACCCCAGGGTCTAAACCAGTGACAACGTCAGGGGCTCTCCAGTTATGAGTTATAGCATTGGTTTTCTTGGTCTGAAGTTCTCAGACTTGAACTTGGTCACATCGTCAGCACTGCAGGGCCTCTGCTCTACAGTGGAACTTCCCAGGCACCACAGTTGTAGGAGCTAAATCTGTAATAAATCCTCTCATATATTTGTAATGATACCTGTTGGTGTTGGAATACATTGCTGGCTGGTTAGAGGTCGCAGGCTTCCATAGCCTGGCAGCTTTCTCTAAGCTGGACATTGTGGAACTCCCTCCCTCCCCAGCAAAGCTTCCTGCTCTCTACCTAGCCTCCTCTGGAGAATGTCCCTCGTCCTGGAGGAATGACCTTATCTGAAAGCTGTCTCTAAACCAGATGCCTGACTAATCTTTAGCTTGAACCCTGACATAGGTAGCTGCTGGAAGACTCCCTTGCCACACATACTAGGAGCCTTAAGATAGGAGTGTGCCTCTTAATGCAAATTAGGTGATGCCCCTGCCACTGTCCCCAGCCTTTCTATTCCCCTTTCTTCCTGGTATAAAGTGGAGTTGTAACACTTAACCATCTCCCCAGAGAGCTGTCTCCATGGACTCTCAAGCCTTGGGGCCCTGCTCACTCGTTTCGGCTCCAGGCCCTGTTGGACTCTCATGGTACTTGCCACCAAGCCCGATGACCTAAATTTGATCCTGTTGTTGTGATAAAATACCCCCCCAAAACAAACAAAAACAAAAACAAACAAACAAACAAAAACCCCCAAACAAACAGGGTTTAGTTTAGTTCACAGTTCAAGGATTCAGAGTGTCAGTGTGGAGGCAGGAGATTGAGGCAGCGTTCACATTGCAGCCACATTAAGAAACAGAGAGTGAGAAACACTTGGGCTCAGCTGTTAGCTTTCTCCTTTTTATGAAATCTCGGCACCGGGTGGCGGCGGTGGCGGCGGCGGCGGCGGCGGCGGCAGCAGCAGCAGCAGCAGCAGCGGCACACGCCTTAAATCCCAGCACTCAGGAGGCAGAGCCAGGTGGATCTCTGTGAGTTCGAGGCCAGCCTGGGCTACCAAGTGAGTTCCAGGAAAGGCGCAAAGCTACACAGAGAAACCCTGTCTCGAAAAACAAAACAAAAAACAAAAACAAACAAACAAAAAATAAACAAAAAAAGAAATCTCAGACCTGAGTCCAGGGAATGGTGCCTCCCACTTTCAGGGTGAGTGTTACCACCTCAATTAACCTAATCAAGATAATCTTTCACAGACACAGCCAGAAACCAACATAATCTAGATAATCCCTCACAGGCATCCCCAGAGGCCTGTCTCCTAGGTGATTGTACATCCTGTCCAGTTAAAGATCAATATTAACTATCTCA
This sequence comes from Peromyscus attwateri, assembly GCA_902168425.1. Classification (NCBI taxonomy): domain Eukaryota; kingdom Metazoa; phylum Chordata; class Mammalia; order Rodentia; family Cricetidae; genus Peromyscus; species Peromyscus attwateri. The sequence continues at coordinate 41,352 of CABHPP010000173.1, read as the reverse complement.
GTCAGAAAGCATGAAAATACTGAAGCTTTGACGGCGCTACGTGTGCTGGGACCTCCCTATAATCCGTGCACTTGGGAGGCCGAGGCAGGAGGAAGCAACAATAAAAACTTTGATGGGGACATGGGGTCTAGTTTAATGGGGACATTGGATCTAGTTTGATGGAGACATGGGATCTAGCATGAAGAGGCTCCCATTGGTCAAATGTTGCCCAATTAGAGCATCAAAATAAGCAGTAACTATGCTATTGCATACAAAAAAAAAAAGAAAATCATTTTTATAGCCTCCAAAGTAGTAACTGAGCTATGGAATATCATCAATAAATCCTAAGGTTACTTGGTGCAAGACTGTTGGAAAACAAGACATTCACACAGTCACCAAGTATCAACTCTCAGGGCCGGGCGGTGGTGGCGCACGCCTTTAATCCCACCACTCGGGAGGCAGAGGCAGGTGGATCTCTGTGAGTTCCAGGCCAGCCTGGTCTACAGAGCCAGCTCCAGGAAAGGCTCCAAAGCTACACAGAGAAACCCTGTCTCGGAAAAAAAAAAAAAAACCCAAAACAAACAAACAAGCAAAAGTGTCAACTCCCAGAATGCTTTTAAATTACAAAGGAGAAAGACACCTGGATGTCAGAGACAGGAGGACAGAAGGTAAAGGACAAGATAGAGCTGATCTTGATGCAAAGGGATGAAATGCTCTCTGTGTGGGACTATCCTAAAGTTACCCTCTCACTGCATGGATTCACAAGGACTCACAAAACTAAACTAAACATCTCCCTGGTGTGAGCACTTGGGTGACTTGGGGGCAAGAAGATTGTAAACTTGAGGCCAGTCTGAGATATTTAGCCAGTTTTAGGCCATCTTGGGGATGATGATTACTTACAGTTGTCAGATCGATGACATCTAGAATCACCTGGAAAGTGGTCCCTCTGCATGATTGTGGGGAGTCACTGCTTTATGTTGGCGGAGAATCATTTTGACTAGATTGGGATGGGAAGACCTACCCATCGTGGGTGGCACCATTTCCTGGGCTGGGATCCCAGAACTGTATAAAAAGGAGAAAGTGAGCTGCACACAAGTGTTTGCCAATGTCTAGTTCTTGACTGTAGCTGCGAAGAGACCAGCTGCCTCCAGTTCCTGCTGCTATGACTTCTGGGATGCGCTTTAACCTCAAATTGTAAGTCAAAATAACCCCTCACCCTTCGGTTGCTTCCCCCCAGGGCATAGTATCACATCAACAGAAAAGCGCTGGGCTCCACAGTGAGACACTGTCTCAGAATAAGAAACTAAAGGCAGCACCTCAAATAAAGCTGTTCTGGGCGCTGGGGAGATGTTCTGCGTGTAAAAGGATTTCTGCATGAGCGCGAGGACCTGAGTTTGGACCCCAGCATTCATTTAAAAGCTGGGAGTGGTGGCACAAGTCTGCACCCCAGCATGGCGGAGGTAGAGACATGAGTTCGTGGGGAGGCCCAGACCACTGAGAGACCCTGCTCAAAGAATATAAAGTAAAGAAACAGGGGCCGGAGAGATGGCACTGGCTGCCTACAACCGTCTGTCACTTCAGTTCCGGGGAATCTGACAGTCTCTTTTGGCACAAACACGGTACACAGATACACATTCAGGCAACACATTCACACACATAAAATAACATTAAACTTAAAAAAATGAAATGCCAGGTGTGGTGACACAGGCCTTTACTCCTAGCACTTGGGAGGCAGAGGCAGGTGGATCTCTATGAGTTTGAGGACAGCCTGGTCTACAGAGCGAGTTCCAGGACAGCCAGAACTGTACAGAGAAACCCTGTCTCGAAAAACCAAAACAGAAAAAAAAAAAAAACAGGAAAAAGAAATAAGATTGTATGTTGTCCACTTGACCTTACACTCACTACCAATAAGAAGATGAACTTGGGCTGGAGAGATGGCGCAGAGGTTAAGAGCACTGGCGGCTTTGCCAGAGGTCCTGAGTTCAATTCCCAGCAACCACATGGTGGCTCACAGCCATCTGTAATGAGATCTGGTGCCCTCTTCTGGCCTGAAGGGATGTATACAAGCAGAACACTGTATACATAATAAATAAATAAAAATAAAAAAAAAAAAAAAAGAGCACTGGAGGCTTTGCCAGAGGTCCTGAGTTCAATTCCCAGCAACCACAGGGTGGCTCACAGCCATCTGTATTGAGATCTGGTGCCCTCTTCTGACCTACAGTCATACATGCTGTATACATAATAAATAAATAAATCTTTAAAAAAAAAAAAAAAAGAGAAGATGAACTTGAATCCATGACCCTCGTGTTTCTACCTCCCTGGTGATAAGATGACAGGCGCATGCGCCACCATGCCTGGCTTTGTTTCTGTGAATTTGGTTATTCTAGATACATCATATGCATAGAGTCAAAAAGTATTTGCCCTTTGGTAAACTGTTTTTTTTTTGAGACAGGGTTTCTCCCTGGTTGGTCTGGAACTCACAATATAGGACAGGCTGATCTCGAACTCACAGGGATCCTCTTGCCCCTGCTTCCTGAGTGCTGGGACTCAGCACATGCTACCCATTTTACGACTAGCTTATTAGTAAAGTTTCTTGAGGTCCATTCATGTTCAACATGTGACAAGATTTTTAGATGGTCTATATCCTTTTGTTGAGAACAGTGCCTCGTCTTTTTGTATGTTTCACATGTATGAACTTTCATAGGATGAGATTCTGCATTATGTGTGTATCACTTAAAAAAAAATCAACAGTCTCTGGCACCTTTAATCCTTTAATCCCAGCACTCAGGAGGCAGAGCCAGGCGGATCTCTGTGAGTTGGAGGCCAGCCTGGTCTGTAGAGCGAGATCCAGGACAGGCACCAAAACTACACAGAGAAACCCTGCCTCAAAAGAAAAAAATAAATAAACAGTCTCCCTATGTAGCCCAGACTGTCCCTTGGACTTGGAATCCTTCCGCATCAATCTCCTGCATGCTGGATGGCCAGCTTGAGCTACCACACCTGCCCTCTAGCACGTTCTCTTTTTCCGTTTATTTGTTGATTAACATTTGGTTTACTCTCATCCCGTGGCCACTGTGAATCATTTAGGGTGAACCTGGATGTGCAGATACTTCTCTAGTCTTTGTCTTCAGTGGTTTGGAATAGATACCTAGAGTGGGCACAGCGAATCACAAGATAAACTCTCTTTATTTTTGTAAGGAATTCCCATGCTGTTTCTCACAAAGGATGTACAGTCTTTCACTCTCAATAACAGTACGAAAGGGCTTAAATCCTCCATACCCTTAGCAGTACTTGCTATTTTTTGTGTGAGGCAGAGGGATTACTGGGGGGATTGCACCCGGAGTCCTGGACATGCTGGGCAAGTTTATTCTTTTGTTTAAGAAACTATTTTTTAGCCAGGCGATGGTGGCGCATGCCTTTAATCCCAGCACTTGGGAGGCAGAAACAGGCGGATCTCTGTGAGTTTGAGGCCAGCCTGGGCTACAGAGTGAGTTCCAGGAAAGGCGCAAAGCTACACAGAGAAACCCTGCCTTGAAAAACCAAAAAGAAACTATTTTTTTTAAAGATTTATTTTATTTATTACATATACAGTGTTCTGTCTGCTTGCAGGCCAGAAGAGGGCACCAGATCTCTTTATAGATGGTTGTGAGCCACCATGTGGTGCTGGGAATTGAACTCAGGACCTCTGGAAGAGCAGTCAATGGTCTTAACCTCTGAGCCATCTCTCCAGCCCAAGAAACTATTTTTTATTAAGCTAGGTATGGTAGAACAGGCCTATAATTCCAGCACTTGGGAAACAGAGGCAGGTAGATCTCTGTGAGTTCAAGGCCAGCCTGCTCTACATGGTGAGCTCCAGGACAGCCAGGGCTATGCAGAGAGACCCTGTCTCAAAAAAAAAAAAAACAAACAAACGAACAAACCATAAATAAATAAACAAACAAATAGATAAATAATAAAAAGGTTGTGTTTTTTAAAACTATCTATTTCTTTATATAACTGTATATATCACCTTTTTTGTCTCTTTCAAGCCACGTATATTTTACACACATTGTAAACTATGCCATCTGAATCTGTCTTATTGTGAACAACTGCCCCATTCTAAGAATGAAATGGCTGCTGTGGCTGCTGACTCCACCCACCTCAGCTTCCCAACACGGCAGTGTACGTTTTTCTGCCAGCTCTGGGAGCCATCAACTCTCAGAAACAGTGGGTCTATGCTTTTATCAAAGCATCGTGTAGCCCAGAAACCTTTTTTTTTTTTTTTTAAACTAGCAAAACCTATATCCAACCCACAGCATAGTGCGCAGCTTGGAGACACCCCTGTGTAACGTAGCCTAGGTCAAGCCCGCACACACGCCATGAATCCGCCATAGAGTAGCTCAAACCCGCAGGCTGCTGCTAACTTGAGAGAGACAACTAGGAAGCTTTTTTTAGCTCCATTTTAGAATTTTTTTTCCTCAGGTTTTAGGTGGAAACACTTGCCAACCCATTGAGCGCCATTTGTAGCTAGAGTTTTCCTGCCTGGCCCACAGTCAGGACAAATCTCTGTCACCTGCCAGTCCCACAGCCGCTCAGACCCAACCAAGTAAACACACAGAGACTTATATTACTTATAAACTGTATGGCCGTGGCAGGCTTCTTGTTATCTAGTTCTTCTATCTTAAATTAACCCATTTCTATTAGTCTATAAGTTACCACGTGGCTCGTGGCTTACCGATACCTTATATCTTGCTTTCCATGGGGGCGGCTGGCAGCGTCTCTCTGCCTCAGCCTTCCGGTTGTGGGTTTTTTTTTTTTTTAATGTTGTTGTTGTTCTTTTTTGAGGAGTGTTGGTTGGTTTATTTATTTATTGGAGACAAAGTCTTAGCCCTGGCTGGTCCTGAACTTGTTGTCAGAATGACCTTGAACTCCTGAGCCTTCTGCCTCAACCTCTCTAGGGGCATATGTGCATGGCGTGCATTCATGTGAGTTGCATGTGTGTGTGTGGCCACATATGAATGCATTTATCCATGTATAAGTATGAGGTTGGCTTCAGCTGTTTTCCGCAATATTTTTCTTTCTTTCTTTCTTTCTTCCTTCCTTCCTTCCTTCCTTCCTTCCTTCCTTCCTTCCTTCCTTTCTTTCTTTCTATTTATTTATTTATATTATTTTTCCACAATATTTATTTATATTTATTTATTTTTATTATTTTTTTTGCAATATTTATTAAGGCAGAGTCTTGTGCTGAATCTGGAGCCCCTCAGTTTGGCTGAGCTTGCTCCAAGGATCCCCGTTTCTGCCTCCTGAATGCTGAGATTGTGGGCTGTCTGCCACACTCGACCATCTTCACCATGGTTGCTAAGGATCCAAACTCTGCTCCTTAGACTTCCCAGACCCTTTACCTTTTAGTTTTGAGGCAGGGTCTTGTTGCTCAGGCTGGCTTTGACCTCTCTTTTGCAGTCCAGGCAAGTTTCAATTTTCAGTCTTCCACTGCAGCCTTCCAAGTAGCTAGAATTATAGACCTGTGTTACCAGGCCAAGTTTTCTCTTTTATTTTCAAACAGGGACTCCCTGAAAGTCCAGAGTGGCCTGGAACTCACTATGTAACCCAGGGTTCCTCAGAGACCCAAATGCTAGGGTTCCACGTGTGAGCCTTTACTCTTTTATTGTTTTTAATTACATGTATGTGTATGTTGTGTGTCTTGAGTGTGGGTTTGTGCATATAAGTGTGTACCCATAGAGGCCAGAAGAGGGCAGTGTATCCCTGGAACTGAAATGACAGGCATTTGTGAAGCCACCCCACCTGGTGTGGCCACCTCACCTGGTGTAAGTACTGGGAATGGAACTTAGGCCTTATTCAAGAGCAGTATGTGCTCTTAACTTCTGACTCTCCTCCCCTCCCCCCCCCCCTCCCCTCCCCTCCCCTTCCCTCCCCTTCCCTCCCCTCTCTTCTCCTCTCCTCCCTTCCTTCTTGAGACAGGGTCTCACTGTGTAGCTTTGGCTGTTCTGGAACTCACTATGTAGATCAGGCTGACTTCAAACTTACGAAGACCTACCTGCCTCTGCCTTCTGGGAGCTGGGATTATGCCTGGCAATAGCCTTTTCTTGTTTGATTTTCTGATTTAACTTGACTGAGAATGTTATCTTGCTTGATAGTATAAAAGCTAAGTATTTGTCAATTTTCCCTGTAAATATACTTGAAGAAATCTGGGACAAGTATATTCTCATGAGTCTTATAAATGCAAAAAACAAAAAAGATTTTTTTTCCTAAGTAGTTTTCAAGGTTGTCAGTAAGCACTAGTAATGTAGAAGTCAGCTGGATAAAAATAGCTACAGTGAGAGGTGGAAAGTAATTCACATAGGGCCATCAAGAGTAGCCAGGGGTGGTAGGGTGGTGGTGGGGGGGGTAATCGCGTGACTTTAACCCCAGTACTCGGGAGGCAGAAGCAGGCAGATCTCTGTGAGTTCAAGACCAGCTTGGTCTTCAGAGTGAGTTCCAGGACAGCCAGGGCTACACAGTGAAACCCTGTCTCTAAAAACCTTTAAAAAAAAAAAAAAAAAAAAAAAAGATGACCTAATGGGTCTTTGTTCTTGCCTCCCTCACAGGCCTGATCACCAGAGTCTGATCCTTAGAAGCTGTCCTCTGACTTCCACACATGCACTGCGGCACTCTCACCCACCCCCATAATAATGGTGATGATAACAATGATAATAGTAAACAAATAAAGAAAGAAAACATAATCTAACAAATTATTAAATAAATACACAAATTCCCAAACTAAAGCTGTGATAAAAGGGCTCTTTCGTGACAACCTCACATGCTGTCATTTCCCTAAGAGTTCCTCCAGGCAAAAACCGGAAGAATGCCTCCAGTAATCTGAGAGCAGAAGGTGGGACAATGCTTGAAGGTTCTTGGATGACCTGAAATAATGCCTGTTGAGTTTGAGAGTGCAGCGCCCCACGAACGTACAAACACAGATCAGTAGCCGAGTTAGGGGGTCATGTTTATAGACCACACCTGTCAGAGCCGGCGTGAACGCAGTCCGTGTTTAAGGCTTCCAGTTGGAGCGGACAGTTGTTGTAGGGATTAAATTATTTAAAGCCTTCAGCTGGCTAGTGTAGGCAAGCAGCAGCTTAGAAAACACTTAATCTATTTTTTAAAATCTGTTCCTAAGTTTGCTTTGCTTCTGCTGGAAGGCTACACGTGCCACCCACCTGCCACATTCTGGAATCTTTTAAATTTATCAGAGAGAGGGACCTTTAAGGGATGTCTATATTTTAACGTGATGCACCTATTTTTGAGCAAAAATCTATTTCTAATACATAAATCGCAATTTGCTAAGTATCTAAAAAAAAAAAAAGGAGGGGGCTGCTTGGATGTATTTCATAAGAAAATGACCACTTTCCTTCCATGTGTCCACAGGGGCCTTTTTGGTTTTTTTGATTAGAGTTAGAAGTAGTGCTGTACGGATCTTTCCAAAGAAAAGCATGTTTAAAGAGGTAAACTCTATTTATATCAATCACTTTGGCAGCACATTACAAAATATTTCACTTCATTTTAGTAAACAAGATCTATGACTGTGTCTTCAAGTGACCTAACAGCATATTTGGATGAAGTGGCTGGATAAGTCTGAGGCAGGGGATTTATTAGGCAAATCTTCTTATGGTTAGGTAATTAACCACTACCTAGAGGCTCACTGTGCTGTTTTCGCTGATGAAAACTAGGCGCAGGATGGCTTGCTTTCTCCTGGAAATGTTGATTCTAGCATTCTCTCTCCGCTCTCTCTGAATGTGTTAGATGCATGGCAGGCTAAACTCCATCTGCAAACTAACTGCTTCTGACATCATTCACCAACTGAGCCTTTCCCTGTATAGCTACAAAAATAGAAGACTAAGCCAGGTGGTAGCAGTGCACACCTTCAATCCCAGGATTTGGGAGGAAGAGGCAGGCGAATCTCTGAGTTCGAGGCCAGCCTGGGCTACAGATTGAGTTCCAGGACAGCCAGGGCTACACAGAGAAACCCTGTCTCAAAAAAATAAACAGACAAAAATTAAAAGGCTAAAACATTTTTCCAAATTGTTGGATATAAAGTAAAATTTAGTGTCCCTATATTCTTATTTCCCTAGAACTTATCTGTAGCATTTGGAGAGAAATAAACATAATGCTATAAAATACATAGGAAATATTAAGGGGTACGATTCTAACCTTTTTCTATTGCAAGTGACAAGACCTCTTATTTGAAAAGCTGACAAAATTTACCGTCTTCTTTGTTTTTCTCAAGACTTTTCATTATTTACTTACTTAATTTTTTGAGACAAGGTCTCACTATGTAGTCCTGAATGTCTGTGAACTTGATATTCAGACCAGGATGGCTAAGAATTTAGAGAGATCCTCCTGCTTCTGCGTCCCAAGTTCTGGGATTAAAGGCTTGTGCCATCATGTCTGGCAATGATGATGATTTTTATTTAACTCCATTCCAGCCTGGCCCAATGTCATCATTTCTCCAGTTTGATTGCTAGGGAGATAGTTCAGCATCGAAGAGCACTGGCTGCTCTTCTGGAGGACCTGGGTTTGTCATATGGCACATGGTGGTGACAATTGACTTTAACTACAGTTCCAGGGGATCTGACATCCTCTTCTGGCCTCTGTGGGCACCTGACACAGAAATATATGCAGGCAAAATACCTATAGATAAAAAAAAAATTAAGCTGTTAAAAATGTTAAACTCTTGGGGATGGAGAGATGGTCCAGTGGGTTAAGAGTACTGTAGCTGTTCTTCAAGGGGACCCGGATTCACTTCCCAGCAACCACAGGGAAGGTCACAATCATCCGTAACTCCAGCTTCAGGGGGATCTGACGCCCTCTTCTGGCCTCTGATGGCACCAGACACGCATGTAGTACACAGACATAAATGTAATCAAAACACCTTATACAAAACATGAAATTAAATCACATTTAGAAATGTTTAGCTCTGCATTTGGATTGGTTGTGGTTTTCTGTAATAGTCCCTACTTGTTGCAAAGAGAAGTTTCCTTGATGAAGGCTGAGAACTACTCTTATCTGTGGGTAGTTAAGGTGACACTGCTTTTATAAAATGGTGCTTATATGTTTTCCTTCAAGGTCCATGACTTCGCTCTGCCTGAGTAGCTGGCTAGATTTCTGGAATCAGGCATGACTTCCCTCTTGCTCAGCAGGTCTTAAGTCCAATTTAGACCCGTTAGTTACCACCAAAATATGCATGCCATGGCTGTACCTTTAGGATCACCAGGCCACGCTGGGCATTGCTGTGGTTCATAGGTGTCATAACTGGCTAAGACTAGTAATTGCTTCCCTCCTTCGGAAGCTTACAAGGCCCCTTCTGATGCCATGAAAGCTAGTCCTCAGGGAGGAGGCACTCGGGTCAGTTCCAGCTCAAGGGCCCCTCTGGGCCCTGAAGCATGTGTTGTCTTCAGCAATAGGGACCTCCACCTCTGGAGGGCAACCAAAAAAAATAACAAAAAAAAAAAAAACCCTCCAGGCCATTAAGGAGAACAGGAGTAATAGTTTTCCCCAAGGAAGAGCACACTAACTGGTTACTCAATACCAAATGGTCAGTTCTGAAAACAAAGTAACATTATACAAACTGAGCAGTTTGTACTTACGTATTTAGCCATATATATATATGCAACAGTAATTAATGAAAAAGAAGGCCATGCACTTGAAAAGAGCAAGGAGGGATATGTGGGAAAGTTTGGAGGGAGGAAAGGGACAGGGAAATGATATAATTGTATTATAATCTCAAAAAAATAATTTAACAAAATGTTTGTCGAGGGGCATTATCCCAGCACTCAGTGATCAAGGCTGGGAAGCCCAGCTCCATTTCCACTTCTGAGCTGCCTCCCTCAAGGTCGCTTTCTAGTATTGAGCTGGCTCCTAAGAGATCAACACACACTTTTCTGTTCCTCACAGCTGTCACTGCCTGCTCTATTTCCTGGGGTTCCTCCTCCACCTCATCCTACCCGAGTCTAGTTATGGTCTGATGCCTAACTGACCCCCACCCTTCCTTTCTGTCCCTGAAAATAAACAAGAAGGCTATTTACATACTGAGGAAGCAGAGCACCAGGAGCAATCTACAGTCCAGACATCTCCACCACTGTCACAAAGGCATCCTTTGTCTGGGGTCAGTTCACTCTCGTGTGCCTGACATCTCCTTGGAATCTACAAGGAATCAAACCACTGTGGCCAGATGTGATGGCACAAGCCTGTAATATCAGCACTTGGGAGTCCGAAGCAGAAGGATCAAGAGTTCAAGGCCAGTCTTGGCTACATAGAGAGTCTTAAGAATGACATGGACATAACAAAACCTCATTATGTTTATCTACTTTTTCTTCAAGTATGTGTCCTCTCCAGCTAGTACTTCCTTTCCTTACAGGGGTGTCACCCACTCACACACAATTGTGGTATGAAACTGTTAAACAATGAAACAACCAACAGGCTGTTGAATGCTTTCCAAAGGAATTATGGAAGATAGTGAGATGGGTAAGTGGGAAAAACCTTGTGCTGTGCAAGCCTGATCATTGAAAAGTTCTGAGTTTGATCCCCAGAACCCCCACAAAGGTAGAGTAGACTCTACAAAGTCCTCTGAGGGCTGCAATTGTTCTGTGGCATGGGTGCTTGCTGTGGGATGGTCTGTATGTCAAATGCTCTGATTGGTCAATAAATAAAACACTGATTGGGCAGTGGCCAGGCAGGAAGTATAGGCGGGACTAACAGAGAGGAGAATTGAGAGAACAAGAAGGTGGGAGGAGACACTGCCAGCTGTCACCATGACAAGAAGCATGTGAAGACGCCGGTAAGCCACGAGCCACGTGGCAAGGTATAGATTTATAGAAATGGATTAATTTAAGATATAAGAACAGTTAGCAAGAAGCCTGCCACGGCCATACAGTTTGTAAGCAATATAAGTCTCTGTGTTTACTTGGTTGGGTCTGAGCGGCTGAGGAACTGGCAGGTGACAAAGATTTGTCCTGACTGTGGGCCAGGCAGGAAAACTCTAGCTACAAATGGCGCCAGAACGTGGGGCAGGAATTTCCACTTAAGACCTGAGAAAGCGTAAAAAGAAGATTCTAAAACGGAGCTAAAACAGCTTCCTAGTTGTCTCTCTCAAGTTAGCAGCAGCCTGCGGGCTTGAGCTACTGTATGGCGGGTTCCTGGCGTGCGTGCTCGACTTGCAGTATGGCAGGAATGAGGCCTCTGCAAGTGGCACATTAAGCTGCTTGGTGGATTTAGCCTTTGCTAGTACAAAACAAAAAAAGAGGTTTCTGGGCTGCACACTGCTTTGATAGAAGCATAGACCCACGAAGGCTCCCAGAGCTGGCGGTAAATGTATCACCGCCATGTTGGGAAGCTGAAGTGGGCGGAGCCAGCAGCCATAGCGCCATTTCAGTCTTAGGATGCTGCAGTTTAAAGCAATAGGCTCAAGGTAATATAAAAAATAAGCCACGTAAAGATGGCTACCACACAGAGAATCTGGATTATGTTCTCTTTGATATTCGTAACTGAAGAAAAACATTTTATTGCAAAAGCTGTTGAGTTATGCCAAAATGTATATTTTAAAGGTACCTTGACTTCAAAATTTGGATATAAGGATATGTTGCTTTGGAAAGGAGGCTCTGCTTTTGTTTCCACAGAAAGCCAGAGGCTATGGATTTATTCCAGATTAAGATACCTCAGGTTTGACCAGCCAAGACCACCTGAAAGGTCTCCAATGACACCAAGGCCCAGATGATCCAACATCCAGAACCGTTTCAAGGCAACTGGCTCAGACGATACACCCTCACGGACTACTCCATAATCCTAAAGTTTTCTTTGTGTCCCCATAAGATACAGCACCCCCCTCCAGCAGGAAGTAGTAAGAGAAGCTATGCCCAAATTCCCAAATATACTAAGCTGGCTTTGGAGAATTGTAAAAGTTAAAACCTTCCTTTTTTAAAAAAAAAAAAAAAGAAAAGGGGAAGTGCTGTGGGATGGTCTGTATGGCAAATGTTCTGATTGGTCAATAAATAAAACACTGATTGGGCAGTGGCCAGGCAGGAAGTACAGGCGGGACTAACAGAGAGGAGAATTGAGAGAACAGGAAGGTGGGAGGAGACACTGCCAGCCGTGCTCACAAACACACATTAATAATTAATAATTAAAAAAAAAAGTATGTAGCCTATAATCCTGGTACTTGGGAGGCTGAGACAGGAGGACAGTGGATTTGAAGCTCTCTTGAGCTACTTGTGAGACTCTCTCAAAAACAAAAAGGAACATAATTACTCAGTTGGTAAAGTGCTAGCCTAGCATGCAGGAGGCCCTTTGCTGGATCACTAGTACCAACAAACCTGGCTGATGGTACACAGGCCTGTAATCACAGGACTCCAGAGCTGGAAGCAGGGGCATCAGGACTTGAGGATTATCCTTGGCTTCAGCTAGTTCCTGGCCAACCTGGGCTATTAAGATCCTGTCTCAAAACCACAAAATGTTAGATATTTGGCAAGGATGGTAGTGCATACCTGTGATCCCAATACTTGGGAGGTGGAGGTAGGAAGTCCAGTGTTCAAGATTATCTTCAGCTACTTGCCTGGGCCAACCAAGACTTGTATCAAAACAAAACAACCAAACAAAAATATGCAGTCTTCACTTAGCTATGTTAACCTGCTACATTCACGTAGAGTCCCCAGCCTGAACTGCAGGCATTTGAGCTTTCTCTTGCCGACTCGGACCTCTCATGGACTGATGTTTGTCAAGATCAGTCAGACAGGCATGATGCTACATGTCTGCCAATCCCTGCACTGCTAATCTCAGAAGCAAGGGAATTGCTGTAAATTCAAGGTCAGCCTGGTCAACAGAGTAAGTGAGGGCCAGGCCACAGTGAGACCTTTCTCAAAATAAAATAAAAATAAAAATTAGTCAATTGTCTATATATTTTATGTCTGCTCTTGAAAGTATTACCTGAGTCCAAAGTAGCCCATTTGAGCCGTGAATTTCCTGTGGATTTTCAAGTCAGGTGTGGGGCCTAGCAAATGAGTTCTACCTCTTACCAACATACTTCTTACAGAGACTACTGACAGCTGTCTATGGCCAACACCTAGACTCTGACCCAAGTGAGAGTGAGAGACCCCATTTCCTGTAGACTGCTTTGAACCATCTCGCATATTAACTCCTCCAGTTCCAGCTGATGGATTTTGTGTCTTGGGTTTCTTTTACTTTTCCACATCTGTATTTAATTAACAAGGCTCTTAAATTATTTTATTTTTTCTTAGAACAGACTCAGTGATTCCTTAGAATGCTGCCTCTGGCAATTTCTTAGGATTCAATGGAGAAATGAGAGCAACCCTCTGACTTCCTAGGGCTCTAATAGGATTAAGTGAGTTAGCATTAGTAATGCATTTACAACAGTGTCTCACACAGAAAGACACAGAAATGTTAAACAAATGAGACCCGTATCGAATTTTTTTCAACTGACATATATATATATATATATATATATATATATATATATATATCCTCCTAGAGAGTATTGAAACATAATTATTTAGAGCTGATATGTAGGTGGAGTTTTCTATCCCGACTGCCTGCTCCCAAATAATCACTCAGAGGCTTATATTAATTACAAATGCTTGGCCAATAGCTCAGGCTTATTATTAGCTAACTCTTACATTTAAATTAGCCCATATTTCTATTTATGCTTTGCCACATGGCTCATGGCTTGTTACATCATTTTCTGCACATCCTGCTTGCTTGGTGGCTGGCTGGCTTCTTCTCTGACTCTACCCTTCCTCATCCCATCATTCTCAGTGTGGCTTTCCCACTTAACTTTATCCTGTTCAGCTATTGGCCAGTCAGCTTGTTTAGTAAATCAATCGTAGTGACATCTATTCACACAGTGTACAGAAGGATTATTCCACACCAATGAGATGGGTTAGTGAGTAAGAACACTTCCTGCCAAGCTTGAGGACCCAAATTCAATCCCTGGAACCCACATGATAGAGAGAGGTGACTCCTTCAAGTTGTCCTCTGACCTCAACATTCGAGCACATACACACACACACACACACACACACACACACACACACACACACACACAAATAAATAAATAAATTTAAACAAACAAACAAACAAAACATTATTAATTGAGACTTGACTGGGTGGTGTATACCTATAATTCCATTATTTGGGAGGTGGAGGCAGGAAAATCAGGAGTTCAAGACCAGCCTTGACTAAATAACAAGTTCAGGAGGCCAACCTGGACTGAATGAGACTCTGTTTCAAAAACAAACAACAAAGTAATAAAAATAATAAACCAAACCAACAATCACCTTCCAAACATTATCATTTGGAGCAGTGAAAAATATTTTCATGTGGCCTAGAAACAGTTCCAGAATTAAATTAATTGAATTATAACTGTTTTGCTTAATATGGGAAATTTTCAGTTCCAAATTTCAGTCAATAAAGACATTCCTCTAGTAGATAACTAAATATAATACTTATTATTTTTGAAGTTTAGCAAGGAAGGTCTTATTTATACAAGATGGAAATATCTTTCATATAAAAATGTAATTTGAAATTTTGTGTTAGATGAGCTGAAATTATGTGTGGTGCAGGCCTGTAACATCAGCTGTTTAAGAGATTAAATCAGCAAGATCCCAAGTTCAAGATCTGCCCAAACTACAGAGTGAGTTCAAGGACAGTCTGGGTAACTTGGCAAGACCCTGTCTCAAAATAAAAAAGTAAGAAGTAGTTCTATGCACTTGTCATAAGTGAAAGGCCCCGGTTTTGAAAAATAGAAAACAGGATGGGTTTAAGTACAGTGAAAGCATTAAAATAGTTTTTTTGTTTTGTTTTGTTTTAACAATGCTGGTTAGTTTTTTTGTCAACTTGACCCAAGCTAAAGTCATCTGGGAAGAGGGAACCTCAATTGAGGAAACGTCTCCATCTAATTGGCCTCTGGGGTCATCTTCTTGGTTAATGATTAATGTGGTCTCCAGAACCACTCCTTGGCAGGTGGTAGTGGGTTGTATTAAAAAGCAAGCTGAGTGAGCTATTTGGAGCCCACTAGTAAGCAACATTCTGCTTTGGCCTCTGCTTCAGCTCCTGCCTCCAGATTCCTGCCTTGAGTTCCTGCCCTGACTTCCCCT
>CABHPP010000173.1:0-23855 GCA_902168425.1 Peromyscus attwateri | reverse complement strand
ACATAATTATTTAGAGCTGATATGTAGGTGGAGTTTTCTATCCCGACTGCCTGCTCCCAAATAATCACTCAGAGGCTTATATTAATTACAAATGCTTGGCCAATAGCTCAGGCTTATTATTAGCTAACTCTTACATTTAAATTAGCCCATATTTCTATTTATGCTTTGCCACATGGCTCATGGCTTGTTACATCATTTTCTGCACATCCTGCTTGCTTGGTGGCTGGCTGGCTTCTTCTCTGACTCTACCCTTCCTCATCCCATCATTCTCAGTGTGGCTTTCCCACTTAACTTTATCCTGTTCAGCTATTGGCCAGTCAGCTTGTTTAGTAAATCAATCGTAGTGACATCTATTCACACAGTGTACAGAAGGATTATTCCACACCAATGAGATGGGTTAGTGAGTAAGAACACTTCCTGCCAAGCTTGAGGACCCAAATTCAATCCCTGGAACCCACATGATAGAGAGAGGTGACTCCTTCAAGTTGTCCTCTGACCTCAACATTCGAGCACATACACACACACACACACACACACACACACACACACACACACACACATAAATAAATAAATAAATTTAAACAAACAAACAAACAAAACATTATTAATTGAGACTTGACTGGGTGGTGTATACCTATAATTCCATTATTTGGGAGGTGGAGGCAGGAAAATCAGGAGTTCAAGACCAGCCTTGACTAAATAACAAGTTCAGGAGGCCAACCTGGACTGAATGAGACTCTGTTTCAAAAACAAACAACAAAGTAATAAAAATAATAAACCAAACCAACAATCACCTTCCAAACATTATCATTTGGAGCAGTGAAAAATATTTTCATGTGGCCTAGAAACAGTTCCAGAATTAAATTAATTGAATTATAACTGTTTTGCTTAATATGGGAAATTTTCAGTTCCAAATTTCAGTCAATAAAGACATTCCTCTAGTAGATAACTAAATATAATACTTATTATTTTTGAAGTTTAGCAAGGAAGGTCTTATTTATACAAGATGGAAATATCTTTCATATAAAAATGTAATTTGAAATTTTGTGTTAGATGAGCTGAAATTATGTGTGGTGCAGGCCTGTAACATCAGCTGTTTAAGAGATTAAATCAGCAAGATCCCAAGTTCAAGATCTGCCCAAACTACAGAGTGAGTTCAAGGACAGTCTGGGTAACTTGGCAAGACCCTGTCTCAAAATAAAAAAGTAAGAAGTAGTTCTATGCACTTGTCATAAGTGAAAGGCCCCGGTTTTGAAAAATAGAAAACAGGATGGGTTTAAGTACAGTGAAAGCATTAAAATAGTTTTTTTGTTTTGTTTTGTTTTAACAATGCTGGTTAGTTTTTTTGTCAACTTGACCCAAGCTAAAGTCATCTGGGAAGAGGGAACCTCAATTGAGGAAATGTCTCCATCTAATTGGCCTCTGGGGTCATCTTCTTGGTTAATGATTAATGTGGTCTCCAGAACCACTCCTTGGCAGGTGGTAGTGGGTTGTATTAAAAAGCAAGCTGAGTGAGCTATTTGGAGCCCACTAGTAAGCAACATTCTGCTTTGGCCTCTGCTTCAGCTCCTGCCTCCAGATTCCTGCCTTGAGTTCCTGCCCTGACTTCCCCTCAGGAGGCACTATAAGCTTTAAGTCAAAATAAACCCTTCTTCCCCAAGTTGCTTTGGTTGTGGTGTTTTTCATAGCAAAAGACAGCAAACTGGAACACTACCTTTAGTTGTTTTTCAAGACAGAATCTTGTTATGTAGTCTAGGCTGGCCTCAAACTCATGGCTTTCTTGAAATAGTTCCCTGAGAGCTGGAATTATAGGTATGTGCCAATATATCTGGTTATTTTATACTTTTTAATACATCCAATTTAAACTAATTAAGACTTAATTAATATCCTAAAGGGAAATGGTTTAAAAAATTGTAGATTTACTTTACATCTATGAGTGTTTTGCCTATATGTATGTATGTGTGTGCACCACATGTGTGCCTGGTGCCTACAGAGGCCAGAAGAGGGCATTAGATCCCCCAGAACTAGAGTTACAGGCAGTTGTGAGCCACCACGTGGAGACTGGGAATTGAACCTAGGTCCTCTTCGAGAGCAGCAAGTGCTCCTTCCTAAATGCTGACTAACTCTCAAGCCCCACATGTATTTCAGATATATCTATATCGATCTGTCTATCTATCTATCTGTCTATCTATCTATCTATCTATCTATCTATGAAGAAGCGCTAACCAGCTATACTATATGATTTAGGATAGAAGGAAAGAAAGAAAGAAATAAAGAAAGAAAGAAAGAAAGAAAGAAAGAAAGAAAGAAAGAAAGAAAGAAAGAAAGAAAGAGAGAAAGAAAAGAACAGTGTGTATGGTACGCATATATATATATATATATATATATATATATATGCCTTTCAAACAATTCTATTAAATGAGTCATACTCAAAATATGGTACAAGTAATGCTGGTCCAGGAGTAGGAGCTGAGGAAAGAAAATCCCTTGAGCCTAGGCATTCAAGGCCAGTCTGAGAACTACAAAGGGACCCTGACTCAAAAACAAACGACAACAAAAAAGAAAAGGAATACAGTATGAGCAACTTTATTTTCCTCTCGGTGACTCATTAAACCCCAGAGGAAATTTTCTGTAGGTGCCTTGTAACTTTTTGGGTCATCATTTGGGTAGCAGAAAGTCCCCAGACCACGTGTTTCCAATAACAGTTTCATTTCTGTAATTACATTGTCCAGTCCAGCAAATAATGGAGCCCTAAACCCACATATGATTTGGCACTTACCTCTGTTTCAGCTCTGTCTCGACCATGACCAAAGGTCAGGCCTTTCTCTTACGCTGCCCACCACCTGATACCTAAGCAACTCTGGCTCCTGGGAAAAAACAGAGAGAAGAAAAAAGGTCTTATTTGATTGACAGTCAGTCAAGCAACCCCTGTTGGGACTTCTAAGAGCAGCAGGTTCTTACCCTTTGTCCCTTCCTATTTTATTCAATTTTTTTATGTGTATGGATGTTTTGCCTGCCTGTGTGCCTGTGTGCCTTTCTCAGAGGCCAGAGAAAGTGTTAGATCCGGAACTGGAGTTGAAGAGTCAACACATGCTTAACCTGAGAGGGGAACTGGGAGGAGTAGAGGGAGGGGAAACTGTAATCAGGGTACATAATGTGAGAAAAAAAAATCTATTTCAATAAAAGGAAAAATAAACAAGTAAGAATAAACGCTTTCTTTTGTAAGTTGCCTTGGTTGTGATGTTTTGAAGCTGTCTTCTGGTTGACGCTTAGGGAAAACACCCAAAAAGCACAAGGAAAACACACAAGGATGACAGAGTTGTCTCCACAGACAAACCCCCTCTTCATGACACTTTACTGTTAAGCCTTCATAACCACAAAATTCACTAAGACCTCTGTATTATTGACGTTTTAATTACTGCTATAGAACGTCAGACCAAGGCAACTTCCAAAAGAAAGGGTTTATTTTTATTTATTTATTCATTCATTTATTTTTTTGTCTCTCTTATTGAAATAGATTTTTTTTCTCACATGGTATATCCTGATTACTTGGGGCTGGAGAGATGGCCCAGCCGTTAAGAGCACTGGAGGACCTGAGTTCAATTCCCAGTACCCGCTCGGCAGCTCACAACTGTCAATAACTGTAGTCCTCTGAGATCCAATGCCCTCTTCTGGTGTGCAGATGTATGTGAAGATAAAACACTCATGTACACAAAATAAATAAATCAATATAGTTTTTCTTTCCTCTACCCCTCCCTATCCCTCTTAGCCTCTCCTCTCATCCAGATCCAATCCCTTTCCACCTCTCGTTAGACAACAAACAGAGTTCTCAGGCATAATAAATACAATTAATATAATATAATATAATATAATATAATATAATATAATATAATATAAAAACTAATACATCAGAATTGGGCAAAACAAGCAACCAGAAGGAAAAGAGCACAAGAAACAGAGACTTCCTCATTTGCACACTCAGGAATCCCGTAAAAACATACATACACAAATGACCATAATACACAAATGACCTGTAGGATTAAAAAGGGAGAAGAAAAAAAATATAAGTAAAATAAATAAAATAAAAAAGTGAACAATAGTAAGAAAAAATTTTAAAAGAGAAAGAAAAGCCCTGCCCTGACATTATGAGACAAGGAACCTCAAAGACTCCATTTAGCGCCTTTTCTGTTGGTCATCTGCTGCTGGGAATACAGCTTAAAGAGTAGTTGGTTTCCCCAGTGAGACTCCCTTGGAGGAAATTAAATTTTCATTTGCAAGTGGTTGTCAATTGGAGATTGCTTCTGGGTTACTGATGGGGCATGTGTCCACTTCTCCTTCCAGCTACAGGACTCCATCTGGTGCAGACCGGTGCAGGCCCTGTACATGCTGCCTCAGTCTCTGTGAATGGATTAGATTCATTTAGAGGGCCTTGTTTTCTTGGTGGCCTTCATGCCCTCTGGCTTTTATACTCTGTGCTTCCTCTTCTGCAAGGTCCCCTGAGCCCTGAGGGGATGTGTAACCGGTCTTTCTTTGGACCACCAGCTCCTGAATAATGACAGGGAGACTTATTATTAATTTTGAAAGCTTGGCCTTAGCTTAGGCTTGTTCCCAACTAGCTCTTATAACTTAAATTAACCCATTTATATTAATCTGCATTCTGCCTTGTGGCTTGTTACCTTCCCTCAGTACAGTGTACATCTGAATTCCTCCGCCTCTTACTGGTGAATCCCTCACCTCTCAGATTCTTCCCCTAGTTCCTCTCTCTCTTCCCGGAAGTCCCACCTCTCCTCTCCTGCCTAGTTATTGGCCCTTCAGCTCCTTATCAAACCAATCAGAAGGTGCTTTAGGCAGATGAGGTAAAACAGACAGTCTTCACAGTGTACAAAAAGATTATTCCACAGCACTGATGGATTTGGTGGAGACATCGGTTTAGGGCTGAGTGTTTCAAGGTCTCTCACTCTCTGCAAAATGTCTGCCTATGGATCTCTCTATTTGTTCCCATCTGCTTCAGGAGGAAGCTTCTCTGATGATGGTTGATCTATGGTACTGATTTATGACTATAGTAGAATGTCATTAGAAGTCATATTATTGCTACATTCTTTTAGTAGAAAAGTAGTATTTGGTTCCCTGGTCTATCTGGTCTCAGGTTCTTGGTCACCCAAGCAGTGTCAGGTATGGGTTCCACCTCAAGGAGTGGGTCTTAAGTCAAATCAGATATTGGTTGGTCACTCCCACAAGCTCTGTGCCACCATTGTACTAGCATATCTTACAGGCAGGACACAATTGTAGCTCAAAAGGAGTTTGTGGCTGGCATGGTGTTTATGTTTCTCCTGTGGTAACAAGCAGAGTACCTTCCTGCTAACATGTAGGGGTGAAGGCTCTATGTAGGTACCAGCTCAATTCCTCTATGTTCTGTGAGTTGTGAAGTGTTGTCTTTAGCAACAGGTCCTTGCCACCAGTTTGTGGAGAGCAACCTACAGTCTTGGCAATAGCCTGGGTTGTTTGGGAATTCCCATGGAACCCCTTTGGCCAACAATTCAATTAGATATAACCCATTTGCCATACTGGAAGCTTCATTTGGCAACAAGAGATGTCCAGTTGGGGCTCTGTCTCCCTCATTATTTGGCAATTTCATTTAGATAACCTTCATATATATATATGCATATATTTTAGGAAGCTTCTACTGTATTAGGTTTCCATACTACCCCTCATATGGCTTTTAATTTATCTGTTAATTCCCACATTCCCTCCCTTGTCACCCTTTTCCCTCCCTGTCCCCACTCGGTTGTCCCATCCCAGCTCCCCCCCGACTCCATCAATCTGTAACTATCTATTCTATTTCCCTTTCCAAGGGAGATCTATCTGTCCCCAACACACACACTCCAGTCCCTTACTCTATACCTAACTTCTGTGGTTCTATGGATTGTAGCTTGGTTATCATTGACTTAACAGCTAATATTTATATATAAGTGGATATATACCATATTTATCTTTCTGGGTCTGGGTTTCCTCACTCAGGTTTTTTTTTTTTCTAATTCCATACATTTACCTGCAGATTTCATGATTTCATTTTTTAAATGGCTGAGTGATACTCCATTGTGTAAACGTACCACATTTTCTTTACCCATTCCTCTGTTGAGGGACATGTAGATTGTTTTCAATTTCTGGCTATTAAGAATAGAGCATCAGTGAACATGGTTGAGCAAGTGTCTCTGTGGTAGAATGACACATCCTTTGGGTATATGCCCCAAAGTGGTATCTTGCCCAAGCTGGATCTTGAAGTAGATCAATTCCCATCTTCCTGAGGAACCACCATACTGATTCCCATAGTAGCTATCCAAGTTTGCACCCTTACTACACATCCTTGCCAGCATGAGCTGTCACATGTTTTATTTATCTTAACCCTTCTGACAGGTGTAAGATGAGATCTCATCTTTTGACTTGCACTTGAATACTTTTGACTTGCATTTCCCTGATGACTAAGGATGTTGAACATTTCTTTAAGTGTTTCTCAGCCATTTGTGGTTCCTCTTGAGAATTCTGTTTAGATCTGTATCTCATTTTAAAATTTGGTTATTTGTTTCTTGATATCTAGATTTTTGATTTCTTATATATATTGGATATTAGCCCTCTATCAGATATGTAGTTGGTTAAAATAACAACAACAACAACAACAAAAACCCACAACTTTTCCTATTTTACAGGCTGCCACTTTGTAAGAGTGAGAGTGTCCTTTGCCATAGAGAAGCTTTTCAGTTTCATGAGGTCTCCTTTATTAATTGTTGATCTTAGCGCCTAGGCTATTGTTTTGTTCAGAAAGTCTTTTCCTGTGCCAATGCATTCAAGGCTATTCCCCACTTTCTCTCTATCAGGTTCAATGTATCTGTTTTTATGTTGAGGTCTTTGATTCATTTGGTGTTGAGGTTGTTGCTGTTGTTGTTGTTTTTTGAGACAGTGTTTCTCTATGTAACAGCCCTCAAACTCATAGAGATCTGCCTGCCTCTGTCTCCTGAGTACTGGGATTAAAGGCATGTGCCACCACACCCCGCTTGGAGTTGAGTTTTGTGCAGGATGATAAGTATGGATCTATTTGCATTCTTCTACAAGCAGCTGCCCAGTTTGATCAGCACAATTTGTTGAAGATGTCTTTTTTTCAGTGTGTATTTTTCTGGCTTCTTTATAAAAAGTCAAGTGTCTGTAGCTATGTGGATTTATGTCTGGGTCTTCAATTTGATCCCATTGATCAACGTGTCTGTTTTTATGCTAACACCATGCTGTTTTTATTACTATAGCTCTGCAGTACAACTTGAAATCAGGGATGGTGATACCTCCAGCAGTTCTTTTATTATTCAGGATTATTTTAGCTATCTTGGGTTTGTTTGTTTGTTTGTTTGTTTGTTTCCATGTGAAACTGAAAATTGTCCTTTCAAGACCTGTGAAGAATTGTGTTAGAATTTGGGGGATTTCATTTAATCTATAGATTGCTTTGGGTAGGATGGCTATTTTTACTATATTAATCCTACTGATCCATGTGCATGGAAGATCTTTATATTTTCTCATATCTTCTTCAATTTCTTTCTGCAGTGTCTTAAAGTTTTTATCACACAAGTTTTACACTTGCTTAATTAGAGTTACTCCAACATATTTTATATTCTTTGAGGCTATTGTGAAAGGTGTTTTTCCTTGATTTTTTTCCTCAGGTTGTCATTTTTGTATAGGAGGGCTACTGATTTTTGTGAGTTAATTTTGTATCTAGGTACTTTGCTGAAAGTGTTTATCAGTTGTAGGAGTTTCCCAGTGAAAATTTTAAGATCACTTATGTATACTGTCATATTATCTACAAATAATGATACCGTGACTTCCCCTTTCCAATTCATATCCCCTTGATCTCCTTCAGTTGTCTTACTGCTCTATCTATGACTTCAAGTACTACATTGAATAGATATGGAGAGAGTGGGCAACCTTGTCTTGTTCCTGATTTTAGTGGAATTGCTTGAGATTCTCTTCATTTAAGTTGATGTTGGCTATGGGCTTGCTGTAAACTATCTTTATTATGTTGAGGTATGCCTCTTGAACCCCTAATCTCTCCAGAATTTTTATCATGAAGGGGTGTTGGATTTTGTCAAAGGCCTTTTCTACATCTGATGAGATGATCATGTGATTTTTTATCTTTCAGTTTCTCTATATGGTGGGTTACATTTATTGATTTACATGTGTTGAACCATTCCTGCCTCTCTGAGATGAAGCCTACTTTATCATGGTTCATGATCTTTCTGATGTGTTCTTGGATTCAGTTTGCAAGTATTTTACTGAGACTTTCTGCACCATATTCATAAGGGAAATCGGTCTGTTGTTGGGTGTTTATGTGGTTTGAGCATTAGGGTAACTGTGGCCTTGTAGAACGAACTGAGCAATGTCCCTTCCGTTTCTATTTTGTGGAATAATTTTGGAGTATTGGCACCAACTCTTCTTTGAAAGTCTGGTAGAGTTCTGCACTAAAACAATCTTGTCTAGAGCCCAGAAGAGGGTATTAAGTGCTCTGGAACTAAAGTGGTTGTGAGCTACTCAACGGGTGTGCTGGGACCGGGGCACATTTTCTGCTTGAGAAAGGCCTTTCCTTTAATTTACTCTGTAGCTTAGTTCTTTGGTTTCTTGTTGGTTTGCTGATTAAAGGATATTATCTCAATTTTTCAATGATTATTTCAGATTTTGTGGTTACTACTAAACCAGTCAAATATGTTTGATTCAGTTTACCTAAATCTTGTTTAACATGACTTTAATTATGAAAGTCCAAAAGTGGAAGGAGAGTTCAAAAAAAAAAAAGAAGATGCCAGGCAGTGGTGGCTGTGCAGGCCTTTAATCCCAGCACTCGGGAGGCAGAGGCAGACTGATCTCTGTGTATTTATGGGCAGCCTGGGCAGACTGATCTCTGTGTATTTGTGGGCAGCCTGGGCTATGGAGTGAGATCCAGGACAGGCAGAGCGATCCAGGACAGGCAGAGCTGTTACACAGAGAAACCCTGTCTCGGAAAAAAAAAAAAAAGGAGAGGAAGAGGAAGAAAGAAGAAAGAAGGAAAAAAGAAAAGAAGGAAGGAAGGAAGGAAGGAAGAAAGGGGGAAAAAAACCCTGTTGTGCGTAGCTGCTCAGGTCACAGCTGGTGATCATAGCCTTGTGGTCAGTTGTCATGGCTGGACACATGCTCCAAGAAGCATAAAATCTGCTCTTTTTTTTTTAAAGTCAGGTGTGTGTTTTGTTTTCTTCCTTTTCCCTCCGCAGCAAAAGAAATAAAGGGGAGCATTTATAGTGTTACGTAACCCAGCGCCAGCCTTTGTTCCGGCCTTGTCCTGCCCTCAGGCTAAACCCAGTGCTTCTCTTTATTCATTCTCAGAAAGAAAATCCATTCTAAGAGGCATTACACTCTGGAGGAAAGCTTCGCAGAGAAAGCAGGCTGATGGGTTCCGTCATACATCACACAGTAAGATTTAATAAAAGTCCCACTAAGCATTTCTGTTGTCCCCTTAGGTTCATCTTGGGATACCAGCTACTGCTCCCTACAGACTGCTCTCCCAGGCAGCCTCTGAGTGCCCGCCTGCTCAGAGCAGCTTTACAGTCCTCAGGTCCTCCCTTCCAAACTCCTAAATCTATTGTTCTCTTTCAGAACATTTTTTTTGTCTCCCGGATTCTTCAATTTTGCATCTTAACCCCTGTTACAGAATGTAAGAAGTGAAATGCAAAGACATCTTCGTGGGGCCAGAGTGCAGCTCAGTGATGAAATATACCCTTGGCATTTGAGGGGCCCGGGTTCAGTCCCCAGCACCTAACCAACAAGTAAACAAATGAGAATTTTCTTGGGTTGAAAATATTTTTTTTCAGTCACATGATAAGAAAGCCATCATAAAGTGAAGATTCTAGGTGTAGATAGCTGAGAGCCTTAGGGGTTACAAAACCCCAGAATATTAGTGATAGTGCTGTACATGAAGCTCAGCTGCAAAGTGATTGCTTGATGTGAATGAAGCTCTGGACTTGATTAGATTCTTAACACTGGGGGTGGTGGTGGCTTTACGTGGTGCGCACCTGAGGCCAGCCTTGTGGACACAGAGACACTTTCTTTTTTGTTTTGTTTATTTCCCAGACAGGTTTCTTTGTGTAGTCCTGGCTGTCCTGGAACTCGTTCTGTAGAAGGGCTGACTTCAAACTCACAGAGACTTGCCTGTCTCTGCCTCCTGAGTGCTGGGATTAAAGTTGTGCACCACTACGCAAGCCCAGCTGAGACACTGTCTTAAAAAACAAAACCATTGTATGTGCATCTGTGTGTGGGTGGTGGTGGTGGTGGGGAGCTGGAGAGTCGGCTCAGCAGGTAAGAGCATGGGCTGTTCTTCCAAAGGACTGGGGTTTAGTTCCCAGCACCCACATAGCTCACAATGTGTTTAACTCCAGTTCCTTCTAGGGGATCAGATGGCCTCAAGGGCATTGCACACATGTGGTACACATAAACATGTAGGCAAATGCTCATACACATAAAATAAAAATAAATAAATCTTATAACAAAACAAGCTTGGCTGGGGGATGCAAGCCTATAATCCCTCACTTGGGAGACAGAAGCAGGAAGATTGATGCAAGTTCTGGGCCAGCCTGGTCTACCAAGCAAATTCCAAGCCAGCCAGAGCCACATAGTGAAAGCCTGTCTCAAAACAAAACAAAACAAAACAAAAAAAAAACAAAAAAAAACAAAAAACAAGTCAAACCAAAGTAAGATAAAACCTGAGACCTAGAATAAAATCCAATGAGGACTCAATCTTCCTCTCAAATCTATTTCCCTTCTGAAGGCTGATTGATAGACTTGTACTTTGGTGTGACCATATGGCTAAATTCTGGCCAATGAGTGGGAGTGGAGGTGAGCTGCACAACTGTAAAGTTATTTGCTTAGAGCCAGGCATGGTGGTTCAAACCTACAGTCCCAGCACTTGGGAGACTGAGACAGGAGGACTGCTGCAAGTTTGAGGTCAGCCTGGGCTAAACAGTGAATCAGGCTAGCTTGGTCTACAGAATGAGAGTCTGTTTCCAGATGAAAACAAAACGAAGTCATTTGATTAAGAGGAAGGAAGCTGCACGCTGATTTCTTCCTTTTCCTCTGTCACTGGAGCAGAAAATCAGACCAGGCAGCAACATAACTTGGAGCAATCAGACAAAACCACATCCTCACAGCACCTTGCTAGTCCTAGTGTGAGCATTGGCTCAGTCTCACCAGCATCACTTACGGGCCTGTGAGAATCCTAAGCCCCTTTCCAGACATGCTCACAGAGTCTGCGGTCTAACTAGGAGCCCATGTGATCTGTACTGATGCTACAGTTTAAGAAGAACTTTGGAGCCTGTAGTGGATGGAATCCTGAATGTCAACCGCTGAACTACCTGTACCTGCCACCTTTGATCACTTCCCATTTTCTTTTAATTTTGGTAAAATACACATAACATAAAACTTACTACGGAGCTGGTGATAGACCTCAGTGGCGAAGCATGTGTGAGACCCTAGGTTCAATCCCCAGCACCACACACACACTTACACATACACACATACTCACACACACTCGCACACAATCTTTTTTTTTTTGCTTCCGCTAATGGTTTATTATTATTTTTTTTTACTTTATTTATTTATTTTTTAAATTACACTCATGATATTCATTAATTACACTCATGATATTAATCACATTTGTGGTATTCATAGATTACATTCACAGTATTCATTCAATTATATATAATATATATATATATATATTAATTTTAAATGCCGAATGACATTTATTTAAGGGGGGAGGAGGTCTTAAATACAGGCTTACAGCACAATGGGAGGACCCCGGAGGGCAGAAGTTCGCTACTGATGTTTTACAATCTTGCTTCTAATCTGTTAATGCCCATTATTCAAGGTACCAGGCAAGGAACTTCCCTTAAGCATTCAGGAGGGTGGAACCTGGCAGGGAATTAGCATAGGGAGAATATCAAGGTCAAGGTGCGCAAGCAAGGCAACAGTTTCCCAAAACGGGGGCCAGGGACCTATAAGTCCCTCTTTTATTAAAAAATGAGCTTCTGACTTGGGTTGCATGGGACGTCAGCAGGTCACCTTACCCGTCATGGAGATGCCTGCCCAGGCCACACAGGTGCTCTGTCTTAGGTTGGTGAGTGCCCCCCAGGCATTACCCGTCTCTGAATACTCATTATCATACAGGCTCAATCGTGTGTGAGCTGCAGAGTTAACTGCTGCCAAAGATCTCAAAGTGGCACTGGGCTTGCAATCTGTCGCACACAATCTTAATCATTGTGGTTTGTATTTGTGTGTGTGTTACTGGAGTTCAAACTCGAAGCCTTACATACACTAAATGCATGCTCTCTTAGTCCCACAGCAACCATGTTTAACAATGGTTCAATGGTATTAAGTACACACATGGTGTGGTGAAACTGTCACCACCAACTGTCTCTGGGGCTCTTTTCATTTTATAAAAGTGACACTTGAAATTCTATACCCATCAAACAACAACTGCCCTGTTTGTTAACCCACACACACCCCACAGACTCTGGCAGCCACTATTCTACTTTGGGACTTCCTACTTCAGTTAGGAAAGAGAGGCAAATCTCTAAATTATCTACTGCTCAGATCCCCTCTTGTAGACAGAAGAGTTGATTTCCTCAGCTGCTGGGTGTTGACAGCTGACAGTCTTAGTCTAGGCCCTCTAGAATGAACAGAGCTCAACCAGTGTCTTTCTAGGGTCAGCAGGTTCACATCCAAAAGATATGGGGGGCCAATCCCATATCCCTAGGTTGGGGTAACTCTACTTAAACTTTGTGGCCCTGAGGGGAAAATCTGAACATGGGGTTGCAAAAACATTGGTCATAGTAAAAGTTTTCTGAATGCATATGCACAGCCATCAAAAATTAATTCAACATCCAATGCAGGTTTGTAGCTAGAGTTTTTCTCCCTGGGTCCCGCCAAGTCCCAGCAGTCCCTTAGCCCACTTATAAAATAAAAATACAGACACTTATATTATTTAAACTGCTCGGCCATTAGCTCAGGCCTACCATTGTCTAGCTCTTACTCTTATACTCAGCCCATTTCTGTTAATCTATATGTCACCACGTGTTCCGTGGCTTTACCTGCTGTCTCTACGTGATGCTCCCTGGACGGCAGGCTGGTGTGTCCTCCCCTCTGCCTTCCTGTTCTCTCAATTCTCCTCTCTGCTAGTCCCGCCTATACTTCCTGCCTGGCTACTGGCCAATCAGTGTTTTATTTATCAATCAATCATCCACAGTACAGGGTTCTCTGCCTATGTTACATGGGGTGTCTTCTCTCCAGCCTTGGTCCTAAATGTGCAGCATAACATCACACTTGACAGGATGGCTGCCTAAAACATCCCTTCTCAGATATGAGACTGTTGTGTGTTATGAATTGCAGTGTTCTCATCGTACACACAAATTCTTCTACTTTTTATAGAACCAGTGGTTTAATATTTTAGATATTTTCTCATTATGATTTCTCAGCATGTATGTATGTAACAATTGAGTATCTATGTAGGTTTTGTTGTGTTAAAATATTTGATTTTATAAATTACTGATGAGTTTCATATAAAATTATTAAATGAATTTGACTTGGGATGAGGACAGAATTTGCAACAATTTCTGAAATGGCTATAAATACACTTCTGTCATTTTGTACTGTGTATTTATGTGAAGATGCATTCCTCCAACCAATGATTATAAAATCAAGATATCAATCAACTTTAAAAAAAATTGAAGGTTCAGGCTGGGGAGGCAGCTCAGTTGGCCATGGGCTTCCCTAGCATACACAAAGTTCTGGGTTCAATCCCTAGTACCACATGAACAAGGCACAGTAATCCCAGCACTTGGGAGGTGGGATCAGGATGATCAGAAGTTCAAGGTCATCCTCTTGAACATAGCAAATTTGAAGCCAGACTGGGCTACAAGAGACCTTAACTCACTTTAAAAAAAAAAGAATTCTCTGCATCCTGAAGTATTAAAATATGTAGCCAAAGGGATGGAGAGAGGGTTCATTGGCTAAAGCAATTGCCACTTGTCTTAGGGTTTCTATGGCTGTGAAGAGACACCATGACCACTGCAACTCTTATGAAGGAAAACATTTAATTGAGGTGGTGGCTCACAGTTCAGAGTTTCAGTCCATTATCATCATGGTGGGGAACATGGTTGTGTGCAGGCAGACACGGTGCTGGAGAAGTAGCTGTTGAGTCCTACATCTTACATGCAACAGGAAGTCAACTGAGACACTGGCGATATCCTGAACATGGGAAAGCTCAAAGCCCAACCCCACAGTGACACACTTCCTCCAACAAGGCCATACTACTCAACAAAGCCACACTTCCTAATAGTGCCACTCCCTATGAGCTCATGGGGGGCCATTACATTCAAACCACCACAGCACTCAAGTGTGAGGACTGGAGTTCAGATCCTCGGTACCCACAAGAAAGTTGAGTAGGCACGACAGCCAGCCAGTAACCCTGTCACTCAGGTGGCAGAGACAGTGGATCCTTTGGGCAAGCTGGCTGGCTAGACTAGCCAAATTGTAATTTCAAGTTCAGTGGGAGACTGTGCCTCAGGAAATAAAGTGGAGCATGATTGAGGAAGACAGCCAATATCCATCTCTGGCCTCCACATGCAGACACAGACACATATGCACATCCAAAAAAACTCAGTTAAGACTTACCCCTTTGATGTTGTTTATTGGTGAAATTATTCAGGCAACTCCAGGTAGTTAAAAGGGAGGTTTATTTTGTGGGGTAACTCACAAACGAAGGGATAGGCTTACAGGGTCTGGAGAAGACGTAGCGCAGTCCGGCCGTGTTTTTTGGAGGACTCTGTTCGGTCTACCTCTAGCGTCCAGGGTCCGGGAACCAAGAGAGGGCGGCGCATCCGGATCTCAGGTCTTCAGGGCCCTCTCTTGGCCCCGCCTTGTAGGTGTGATAGTTACCAAAGCCTCAATGGGGGTTGGAACTTCCAGACCAGACAGTCTCCCTGTGTAGTTCTGGCTGTCCTGGAACTTACTATGTAGACCAGGCTGGTTTCGAACTGACAGAGATCTTTTTGCCTCTGCCTCCCTAGAGCAGGAATTAAAGATCTAGACTACCATTCCCCACTGACTTGATTTTATGTAAAAATGGAGAAGCACATCCTCTCATTAGTATTCATATCTGCTTGTGTCTTTGGTAAATAGTAAAACTGCATGTATATTGAAGAAAGGTTTTAAGATAAACCTTTCATAGTTTTAAGATAAACTCTTCATAGTTTATTATCAGTAAACGTTTGGCTTGTAGACTTGTATGCCTGCTTCATATGCCTATACACTAGGTTGCAGACATATTTATATGAAGCAAAGGGGCCAGCTGATGGGGGTGGGGAGATCTGGTAAGCCCTGCTCTAAAGGACCATTCCAACTGGACTTCTCTTGAATCAGTTATGGCCTTAGGGTTTCTTTGCTGTGATGAAACACCATAACCAAAAGCAAACTGGAGAGGGAAGGGTTTGTTTGACTTACACTTTCACATCACAGTTCACTATCAAAGGAAGTCAGGACGGGACTCAAGCAGGGCAGGGACCTACAGGCAGCAGCTGATGCAGCGGCCATGGAATGCTGCTTACTGGCTTGCCCCTCACAGCTTGCTCAACCTGCTTTCTTATAGCACCCAGGACCACTTGCCCAGATGTGGGCCCACCCACAATGGAATGGGCCCTCCCATATCAATCACTAATTAAGAAAATGCCCTACAGCCTGATCTTATTGAGGCATTTTCTCAATAGAGGCTCCCTGCTCTCCAGTGACTTTAGCTTGTGTCAAGTTGAAATAAAACTAGCCAGCACAATCATCAAGGAAATAGATTTAAAACTATGATGTGATAACACCAAGCTTGCCTTTCTATTCTTTTTTATTTTTTTAAATATCCACTTTGTATTTTGTGTGTCTGATTGTTTTGCTTGCCTGTGTATGTGTATACCACGTGTGTGCCTGGTATCTATAGAGGTTGGAAGAGGGCAATTGAATTCCTTGGAACTGGAGTTATAGGTGGTTGTGAGCCATCATGTGGGTGTAGGGAACTGAATTTGAGGGCACTGCAAGAGCAGCATGTCCTGTGAAGGCAATCACAGACTCCATCTTAGGGAAAGGCCACCATCTTAGACCACCTGCTGTACTCAGTTCCCGGAAGGACCCCAGGAATATGCCATGACAACTCGAACAGATACAGGGCAGTATGGTCCTGGGGACATTCTGTCTGCGGTTTATGGCCCTTGATGATATCTAGACAATCCTGCTGAGCAGCCTAGACAATCCTGCTCAGCAAGTTGTGGTTCCCCACCAAAAAGTCCAACCTAATAGTTTCAAATGTGTTTTCTCGCCGAAAGTCTAGACCAATAGTTTCAAAAAATCACCTTGCCCCATATCCCTTCTACCCAATCCCAAGTTGCAAAAGCATGTAATTCTCAGCTTGCAGTTTTTCCCTTAAAAAAGCTCTCTACCCCTGGGCCCACTGCCACTGCCACATTTCCCTACATCTGCCATGCGGTGGCCCAGGTTTGAACCTGACAATAAAAGGACCCTTAAGTGCTTACATTGTAAACCAGCTCTTTGGTGGTCTCTGGGGGTTTTGAGAAAGGGGTACGACAGTCCTTAACTACTGAGCCAGCTCTTCATCCCCTTTCTCTTTCATTCCTTAACAGTCTCCACTGTAGCTTAGTGGTAGAGTGCTTCCTAGCATTCACAAGACCATAAGTTCTATACCCAGCACCACAACACAACAAAAACCAGTGTCCAAGAGGAGCGTGGCATCTCGTGCCTGTAATTCCAGCATTTGGAAAGTTAAGGCAGAAGAATTACAGGATTACTACCAGTTGGAGGCCATCCTGGGCTATATAATGAATTCTATTATGTAAAGAAAAAGACCCTGTCTATAAAACAAACAAAAGCCCCCCAGTATATCTATCTGTCTATCTATCTATCTATCTATCTATCTATCTATCTATCTATCTATCATCTATCTATCCATCCATCCATCCATCCATCCATCCATCCAACCATATATAGAGCACCATATAGCACAAATCTAAAATTTATTTTCACAAAGCCTAGCATAGTGGTGGTACTCACAAGGCTGAAGCAGAAGGATCACAGTTAGAGGCCAGCCTGGGCTGAATAATGAAATCTCTCTCTCTCTCTCTCTCTCTCTCTCTCTCTCTCTCTCTCTCTCTGTGTGTGTGTGTGTGTGTGTGTGTGTGTGTGTGTCTGCCTGTCTCCCTCTCTCTATATATATAATACATTATATATAATACATATAAACACTTTTTTGTTTTGTTTTGTTTTGTTTTTTGAGACAGGGTTTCTCTGTGTAGCTTTGTGCCTTTCCTGGAACTCGCTTTGTAGACCAGGCTAACCTCGAACTCACAGAGATCCGCCTGCCTCTGCCTCCTGAGTGCTGGGATTAAAGGCGTGCGCCACCATCGCCTGGCATATAAACACTTTTTTCTTCATAGGTTATACTTTAGCTCTGGTGCCTAAAAACTCAACACTAGTCAGGCATGATGGCATATACTTTTAATCCCAGCACTTAGGAGGCAGAGGCAGGTGAACCTCTATAAGTTTGAGGCCATCCCGGTCTTTGTAGTGAATTCCAGGCCAGCCAGGGCTGGCCTGGAATTCAGAAGAGAGAACCTGTCTCAAAAATAAAAATAAAAACAAACAAACACAAAACCTGGGAGGTGGGGTTGAGGACGTAGCTCAGGTGGCAGAATGCTTGCCTACCATGAACAAACCCTGGGTTGACTTCCCAGCACCACATAAACTGGGTGTGGTACGGTACATGCTTGTGATCCCAGCACTTGGGAAGTGGAGGCAGGAGGTTCAAGGTCATCTTCAGTTACACAGCAAGTTCAAGACCAGCCTAGGCTGTATGAAATTCTGATGGAGAAATGGCTCATCAGTTTAGAGTATTTGTTATTCTTGCAGAGGACCTGGGTTTGATTCCCAGTACCCATATGATGATTCACAACAGTCTGTAACGTCAGTTCCAGGGGATCCAACCCCCTCTTCTGACTTTTTAGGACAATAGGCATACACGTGGTATGCATACATACATGCAGGCAAAGCACCCACAAACATAAAGTATACAAATGAGTACATTTTAAGAGGGATGGAGTGGAAAGAAAGCTCATCTGGTAAAGGCGCTTGCCACACGAGCCTGGTGTCGCTGTTCAATCTCCAGAACACACATGAACACAGATGAAAGGAAAGAACTGCCTGCAGGAAGTTTTCCTCTCACCTCCTCCTGTGAGCTGTGCCGTGCGTGGCCCCTCATGGTGGGTGTGCACACGGTAAATTTTCAAAGCTTTTAACAAAGCACAAGCTGAGAGGAGACTTGGAATTTCTGTGACAGGTAAACAGCGATGGTCAGGATTTTCACAAGAGACATCAAGCATTGTGAGGGATCTAAGCTAACTCTTTGAAGTGGACAGCCTCCTAGACCTCTGTCCATCACATCCTACGGTCGTTCCTAAGGTAATGACAGCGCGCCCATGAAAAACAAAATGCCTCTGCTTGGAGAACCACAGCTCGAAAAAGACTATTGTTATGAATAGTTAAATTAAGTTATTGTGTATAGCGTAAGATCACAAAAAATTTTCCAGCAATGGTTCCTGTGAGTGTCTGCAGCCGATTGTTAACACCATTTATTACTATTTTTACAGATAGGGAGACAGGCGCAGAAAGATTAAGTGACTTGTATTGAGCCACTCAGTGAGTAAGTTATAGATCTTGTCCTTACCCTAACCAGCTCACTATACATCCTACAAAGATGGCATGGAAAAGTGATGTGTGGCCTGGTGGTGGTGCACACCTCTGGGTTAGAGGCCAGCCTGGTCTACAGAGTGAGTTCCAGGACAGCCAGGGCTACACAGAGAAACCCTGTGTTGAAGAAAAAATAAAATAAAGAAAAATGATGTGTCTCTGGTTGAGGGCCAAACAATGAAATGGCTGGAGTCTTGGCATTTGCTCTCCCTTCAGTCCCCCGGAAGTGGAACGCCTATTCTCAGGCTCCCACACGACTCATCAGACCTACAGTGCCACCCTTCTAGCCCTCCTGCCCCGTTTCTATGGACACAGGTGCTCTTCGGGAAAGCACACCTCTGCTTGGTTTCCTGCAGGGTAAACAAAAAGGATAGGAGTGTTCCTTTATCAGTGTTTGTACTAGTTTTTAATCCTAGAACTCTGCCTCTGTGGGGGCCTGATGTGAGCACAGGGGCTGGCCTGGAAGCCTACATTGTCACCCTTCACTCAGGGCAATTTTTACCCCCCATATCCCAGCCAATCCAGCCTACTGTGCTTCTCTTTTTCCTTCCAAGCGAGCCTCTGTTCACGGGGATTTACAAGTACATTGTTATACCCCAACTCCTTACGGGGGACATCTCAGCCCTGGGGGTCTATGTTAGCTTCAGGTTTCTGAGCCTGGAGCTGGCTGGCCACTTAGCAAGCCTACCTCAAAGCAGGCAGTGGACGGATAAGTGGCAGGGGAAGCATGGCATGTCTTCTGGAAGCCTTGCTTTTTATAAATAGTAGACTGTTAAAACAGCTTAATTTCATAACAGATGCAGGGCCATCACAATGAAGCTTTGACTTAGGTTCCTAGCTCCTGAATGACCAACGGAGATGTGCATTTTCCCCTTTGATTTGAATTGCAAGCTGCAACAGCATCACTTTAGACATTTCTCCAGAGCAGTGTTCTCAACCTTCCTCATGAGATCCTTAAATACAGTTTCTCATGCTGTGGCAACCCCCAACCGTAAAATTATTTTTGTTGCTACTTTATAACTGTAATTTTTCTACTGTTATGGATCATAATGTAAACATCTGATATTTCTGATGGTCTTAGGCGACCCCTATGAAAGGGTTGTTTGATTCAAAAAGGGATCAAGATCCACAGGTTGAGAACCACTGCTCCAGGGTCTGGGGCTGTATTTCAGTTAGCAGCATGGTTGCCTAGCATGCATGAAGCCCTGGGTTTGATCCCCAGCCCTCTATAAACTAGACATGATGGTGCACACTTGTAGCCCCAGAGATCAGAGATAAAGGCAGGAGAATCAGAAGGCCAAGGTCATCCTCAGCAAGTTACTGAATTCAAGACCAGCCAGGACTACTGAGATCCTGTCTCCAAAATAAATAAGATAAAGACACTTTTCTATGTGAGTGTGGTAACAATGTCCTGACCTCTCCTCATTCCTCCATTACTACATCCACATTCTCAAATGATGCTTAACTCTGTCACTCAGCCTAGTGTGCCTACTATGTCTTTATTTCAGGTGGGTATCATACTGGAGCCAAATACAGTGCTGGCATAGTAACTGCTCATAGGGCTAGTCAAATGAATGAATAAATGGATGAATGAATGAATGGATGGATGGATGGATGAATGGATAGATGGAATGCTGATTCTCTTGAGGCCTAAAATGGAAATTCCTATTCTCATTCATCAAATTCATTTCACTCATTAAACAGGATGCCAATTGTCACCATTGAATCTGGCAAATAATTCTGAGAAGATGAAGTCCAATGTGAATTTGTAGGGCTGAGCTACCATATAAGGTGCCCAGTGGCCACCCTAGCACTCAGCAATCCTTAGAGAACAGGGACAGAGCATGCTCGCATTGATGGTGAGACTAGACATTGACACTGCACTGCTCAGGCTAAATGACATTTATCAACAATACTTTCATGCTCTAGACTCAATAATGTATTCTAGGAAAACAACGAGATATATGTAAAAAGACCCTTTTAATGGCAACAAGGTTTGTAAGAAGAAAATTTGTGCATGAAAATGTGTAGGGCTGGTTAATTAATATGACAGAGCCACATAATGGATTATATTGAATGATAGTGTCTTCAGGGGTGGGAAAAGGAACTCAGGAGTAGATGTGTGTTTAGGTTGGGTGAGCCCTAGGTTCCCATACCAGCACAAAAACATATGTAAAATGCACAATAATCTTTAAGAAGAATATCTAGTGATGTAGGGAAAGATTCCATAGAGTATTAAAGAAGATCGCAACTAAAGTATTACTGAAGAATGTTGCAGGATAGTTAATGAATTCCTAGATTGCATTATTTAAATAAAATCAGCCAGAGGCCAAGAGGTGGAGCAAGCAACCAGTTGACCAGAAGTAACCATAGAGAGTGAGGGGAAGTGGGGAGGTTGAAGAGAGAGAGGCACAGGAAGTAGAGCGACATTCGGTTGGAAGAGGTTCCCCCCCCACCCCTCAGATGGCTAGGAGAAAAACCTCTTTCTGAGACAAGGGCAGAGGAGTTAGATCTGCTGACTGCTTTCTCTGCCTCTCTGAGCTAGCAGGTTTTCACCCTAGCACCTGGCTCCTGAGTCTTTATTGGTAAAATAGAATGATAGAGACTTCGTTAAAACATTTGCCATCCTATGTGGAGGTGGTAGCAGCTGTGGAGTGCAGTCAGCGGCCTAGGCAGTGACAGGATCAGGTGCAGCTGCTGTGCCGCAGATAAAAAAGTGACAGAAGAAATTTTAGGTTACAAACAAATGGAAAGGCAGCTGTGTTCATGGATTGGCAGACTTCGTGTTGTTCATATGTCAGTACCACCCAAATGGACCTACAGATTTAATACAGCCACGAGGAAAATCCCAATAGCATTTTTTTTTTTTCAGAAATAGAAAAATTTGGGGCTGGAGAGTTGGCTCAAGAGTCAAGAGCACTTGTTACTCTTCTGGAGAACCCAAGTTTGGTTCCCAGCGCCCATGTTTGGTTCCCACCCACATCAGGTGTCTCACAACCACCTGTAACTCCAGTGACAGGGGATCTGATACCCTTTACTGATTTCCATAGGCAGGCACATAAATGGCATACATTCATATACACATAGAAACATTTTTTTGTGGGGAGTACGTTGGAGGCAGGGTTTCGCTGCATAGTCTTGGCTGTTCTGGAACTCTGTAGACCAGGCTAGCCTCAAACTCAAAGATCTGCCTGCTTCTGCTTCCTGAGTGCTGGGATTAAAGACATGTACGACCACCTGGCATATAAAATTTTTTAATAAAAAAAAAAATCAGGGGCCACATATAATGGCCCATACCTTTAATCCCAATACTCTGGAGATAGAGACAGGCAGATCTCTGTGGATTTGAGGCCATCCTGGTCTGCATAGTGAGTTTCAGGACAGCCCAAGCTACATATTGAGACCCTGTATCATTAAAAAAAAAAAATCTGGTTGTCGAGGTGACTCAGCTATGGCAGAGGACTGGAGTTCTATTCCCAGCAGCACATCAGGTGGTTCAGAACTGCCTGTAAACCGAGTCCCAGGGGATCTGACACCCTCTTCTGGCCTCTCTGGGCCACGGAACACATACATAGAGACAAAGCACCCATACACATAAAATACATACTTAAAAAAGATAGAAAAGATCTTCCTTTAATTTATATGCTATCTTAGGAATTCCAGCTAGCTAAAACAATCTTGGAAAAAATGTAAGTTGAAAGTCAGTCTTGATTTTAAACTTCTTATTATATAAAGTTAGAACAATCAAAATACTGTAGTTCTAGCAATAAGGCCAAGGACGTAAAACAGCTGAGGACTTCTGCCTTGCATCCCTCGATGATGGACTGGGTGAATGTGCAACAAGATTTATAGCTAAAAATATAAAAAGCTAGAATTAACCAATAAAAATACCCCCATAGATCTTTTTCATAAAGCGTCAATCCATAGATGTGGGGTTCCCCTGACCCCACCGAAGAATTAGGCCCACCGCCCGCAGCAGACCTTGACTGAGGAGGGGTAGTGCGCCACTGGCCCGTCACCCAGTACCCGGAGACAATAAGATGCAGGAGCCGTGTCAAGCAGGAGCTCGATTAAGCATCAGCACACCCTTCATAAAGCACCAAACCACAAGGCAGCTTTCCTTCTACCAATCACAACAAAGGTCACGTATCCAGGAGGAGGCCATGCACCTACTTCATCTCTCCTGATCTCAAGAGCCAATCATAATTTTTGGTAAAGAAGTTAGGTCCCCGCCCAGCTCACTTCCTCTCAGCGCCATCTTTGGCGTTTGCAGCCCGACATGTGCTCAGCATACCCACACACGGAAATAAATCCTTTGCTCCCTCTCTTAGTCACTGTTCCAATGCTGTGAAAAGATACCATGACCAAGGTAACTCTTATCAAAGAAATTGAGGGCTTGCTCACACTTTCAGAAGTTAGTCCATCATGGCGGGGAGAATGATGGCTGGAGAAGTAGCTGAGAGTTACATCCTGATCTGTAGGCTGAGAGAAAGAGAGACACTGGACTTAGTAGTATGGGCTTTTGCAACCTCAAGCCCACCCCCAGTGACATGCCTCCTCCAACAGGTCACTCCTACTTCTTTTCAAGGAGCACAGAGGTAAGCACAGAGGTAAGCACTAGGCCACACTACCAGCTTAGCTTTTAGCTGCAAGGGGGAGGGGCTATGAGGCCACAGTGGCACAGCATCCTTTCTCATCAATTTCCTGTCCCAGAGAGAGACCTGCAAAAAGATGGCTGGTGGCCTGATTTCTGGGAGGGGGAGAGACAGCCAAGCAGTCTGTCCCTAATGTTGAAAATGAAGCTTCATTTCCAGCATCTTTAGACCTCTTCCCAGAGCTGTGGTACCAGTTAAAGTCTTTGAGGGAGGAAAAGACTGAAGTATTCTTGATGTAATGCTTCTTATTCTCTTTATCAAATCTCACTCCCCCCGCCTCCCTCCCATTTTTTCCCCCAGAAAGACCAGCTGAATTCAACAGGAATTTCAGAAGGCCACCAGCATGGG
>CABHPP010000172.1:59008-74260 GCA_902168425.1 Peromyscus attwateri | reverse complement strand
GACAACACTCATCTCTCTCCATTTTAAGTGTTCTTTCCAGCCAGTCAAGGTCAAATATGAAATTTCAACTCTTCTTACTTATCTACATACTTCATGATACATAGGTTTTTCTGTTTTCATATCCACAAGATCCATTACTTTGATCCTTTTGCCTTGAATGTGGCCAGTCGGAAGCCTGTAGTTGATGGTTCCCTTCATATATACATCCTACATTGCGGAATTTAACTCCATCATTTCTCCCCAGATCCCTTTGGGTCACTTGAAAAATACTCACAGTCCTATTACCTTCCCTTTCCAATTTAATCCTTTTTGCTTTTGGATCTTCCTCAATCTTTGAAGTATACTCTAATTTCAAAATTCCATTACAAATGTTATTCATTTCAGAAACACACACACACACACACACACACACACACACACACACACACACACACAATCAGTAACTCCATTGTAGTTCTTATGACACATTTTATATTTTCCTACTGTGAGCAAAAAGTTCTTGCTTTTTAATTCATCAAACTTTTAGACATGGGGGAAAGGATTATCTTCTATTTTCTATTATCCATAGCACGTATATTATTGCTAAAATGGTGATGATGTACATATGTTCAATTAATATTTGTGACATTTTCTGCTTATATATAGAAAGAAGTAGGTTTCTCTGAATGGGCTATCTCAAATTCGTTGGCTCTAGGTGCTCTGGGCTATGAAATGAGAGAGAATTCTTAAAGTCAAAAGGAAATCTGCCCCAGTCAGTTAGCAAGATCTGTCCCTGTAGGAGGAGCTATAGGAGTGAAGGGGTATTTAGAAATGAAGGGAGTGAAGGGTCCTATTTAATTTGTCTATCTTGTTTTGTCTATATTCATTTTGTTTACACTATTTGTTTGCTCTCATTTTTACCTTGAGTCAATCTCTTGCCATGGACATTTCTCTTATTTCAATCAAATATTCATAATACTTGTTTACTACCAAGTCATGAGATTACTTCCATTTGAATGATTATTCAAATCTCGTTTGACCTGGAGCTTTATCATAACAGTTTTAAATGCCAATATAACATATTCTTCCAAAGTCTTCTTAATCATCAAGGAGAAATATTTTCTCTTTTCACTAGAGAATATAACATGCAGAACAGAAAAATATGAAGAATCATTGTTGATTGATATAGTCAAAACTTTCCTGATGCTCTAAGTAAACTACTTAAGCTAGAAAACATTAAACTTATAAATCATTGTTTACCAGTAGCTCAAAACTGAGAAGAGAAAGCTTGAAGCTTATAGTGACTATGAATTAAATAAATCACAAATAAAAACATGGCCATCTAAAAGTTACCTTACCAGGGTAGATAACCCTGTTGTCACTAAGATAGGGAAATGGTACTAAAGTTACATTAATTAATCAGGCGAATGGAAGACAGATTAATGGGAAGCAATCCATCATATAGTCAGATATTTATATCTGCAATCACTGGCATTAAACTTAAAAATTTGTAGAGAATGTATGTATCATTCATCCACAGTACCTGTTTTCACTAGCAAAAGCAAGATCTAGAGTAGTTATATATTTTTCAGTGTTTTTTGACATTAAATGATAGTAAGGCAGTGATTGGTACTGCATTTTCTTAACTTCCATTGAATTCCTTTTCTGTATGTGTATTAGATAGTCTTAATACTGTATTAGACAAGTCCTGAACTCTCTGCCAAGCATGAATGACCAACTGTGGGTATATTATGGTGATAGAAGAGAAAGATAAGCCATAAAGTGTTAAAGATGTTCACAGGAGGAGTAGCAACACATTGACATTTTCAATTACCCTCAAACTACAGGTATTCCTTTTACACCTGTACTGGAGTTCTCCAGAGAATCAGAGCAGCAAATATTATATAAGTTTTATATATACATATATATATAGTGTATATATTTATATGTGTATTTATGTATATATTCATGATAAATGACAAAACGTAAAAAAGTATAATACATAATTATATTTATTTGTATGTCACTATAGTATGTGTTTATACTATTTTATTTATTACTTATACAAATATACTTCATATTATATAAAAGGAAACTACTATCCTTATCACAATATTTTTATTTTTATTCTATAAAAGTATTATGTTACAGCACATTATAATGGACACCGTTCTACTATAAAATTAATAACGTTATATACATAAACTTATTTTTGTGATTATGGAGGGTGTCAAGTCCATTTTCTCAGGGGGTTGCTAGGTTAAAGAGAGCCAATGATTTATTTCAAGTTCACTGGGGAGGCAGAGCTGATGTCAAAAATGAAACTGAATTCAGTCTGTTAAATATTTTGTCTTTACTGAGACCTTCAAAGGATTGAATGTATGCTATCCATTTTGTTGAGAACAATCTGCTTTTGTTTGACAATTAGAATGTTAATTTATCCCAAATACTTACATAAACTGAATCACCTTTGACTCAATATCTGACTAACCCATGGCCCAGTCAAGATGTCAGAAAATTAATCATCACAAAATCTTCAAACTTTTTCAGCACATAGCTTGTGATTTCAGCATCCTTTGGGCTTGTAAATAGCATATGCATAACACATCAAGCATTCTTCAATTCAAGTACAATGCCAATAGTGTAATAACATAGAATTATGTCTACATAAGTTTGGGTAGGAATATGTCACTCTTTTCATATAAATTTTGCAAAACATTCCAAGATTCACTTGTAATTCCAAGATCAAATATAAGTCATAACTAAACCTCTATTTAGTAACTGCTATTGTTGCTTAGATTATTTACCAAAACTGAAACCATTAAATAGTAGCAACTATTTCTACATGAATATTACATATTGGAAATAAACACAATGATATGGGTTTTCAGGGTCTTTTCCTGGCAGAAGTCAATGTCTGAGATATAGTAACTGTTTGGTTAACTTTTTTCACTTGTTTAGAACTTTCTGAAAATTTATCATTTTTGCTTTTAATTTTCATACTTCATTTCACTACAAAGGTGAGTGATTTTTTTTCTGCTGAATGCTGAAATGGCTGCTGAGTTGTTTGGATGCATGGGCAGCTGAAGAAAAAGGAGTACTTAACTTTAAGTTTAATGTTGTTTAAGTTATCTTTAAACTTTTTTTTCAGATAGGAACTAATGTATTCTGAACTGATCTTAAATTCAAAATGTATCCAAGGCTGATTTAGATTGGAACTCTTTATCCTCTTGTATCTGCCTCCTAACTGCTGTGATATAAGATGTTTCTTCTGTGATATAAGATGCCACAGTTTGTGATATGATCATAATTTTAAAATATTGCTTGTCAATCTTTAACTTATGAATGTAAAATATTGCCATGAATCTAACCCCAACTCTTTTAGGAAACCTTTTGGCTCATGAGTATCCAAATGTATTTTAGTTTGCACTGTGAAAATAATAAAGTCATTTGAGTTTTATAAATAGTATTATAATATTAATACATTTTAACATCTTCTACTTTTTATTTTTACTTCAACGTGATGATGTTTCCATAAAAGGGACATGCTATAGCTCTTTAGTCATCTATGTATCTATCCTTTCCACCTACAAAACTTCTAGATTTAGTATCATAAAGAAGAGTGTCTACATAAGAAGCTTGCCTTTTCAACTTTTACATAGTTACTGCTGCAGTTACGAAGCTCCGACTAAATCCCTGTGGTTTTATACCTCTTATATTCAATTCTAAGAATAGCAGATCAGCAACCTTTTTTCTAGATTCACTTTCATTCTTGATTTCTCACTTTCTATCCTATACCCTATGGTCACTTTAAATATTTCATAGAATACCCAAACATGAACTGAACAAGGAAGACACCAATGGACATGTCAATATGTATGGGCAAAGCCCACAAGGTCTCAATTCAATAAAAAGAACTATAGCCAATTGACAAAAGTTGGGAGCAGAAAAAGTGATCTTTGAAAGGGAAGAGAGCACCAAATGGTTGTCCAGTGCCAGATGTCTGCCATGTAAATATACATACAAGTAGCATTATACAGACTGAGCTGGTTATATTTAGGAATATATATGTATGTACACATACAAATACACATATGATAGCAATTAAAGAATAGGCCATGGATTTGAAGGTAGATTTGGAAATGAGTATATGGGAGGGTTGGAGAGAGAAAAGGGAAGGGAGAGAGGTAATTATATTATAATCACAAAAATTTTAAAAATCTCTTAGGGGTTTAAAAAAATAATAAAGAGCTTGCAATGATAATAAATACTGTGAAATGATAATGCTATTCCAGAAGTCATAGGCTTTTAAACAAGAACCAGAGTTCTAGGTTCAGGATATCTCAGTATCAATTGTTGGCCACAGAGGTCCTTCAAGAGAATAAATATTGCAATTTCTCTATGTCGGTTACCAAAATTATATGATAAGACCCTATGGCTAAAAACAGCACATATTTTCACTACTGACCACAGAGAAATTAAGACAGAACTGAGCTAGAAGCTTTACCTATCTACTGGCCAGTATTCCTATTTCTGAATGATGCAATTTAAAATGCTGAAATAGAAAATTCTTTGATAGTCTCAGCTGTGGTCCAGGCATATACTGACCCTCCAGGCAAGTTATGCCCACTTGTGCAATGATGGCACAGGTATTTTGTATCACTTTGCTGTTCAATTTGAAGCCCTCTGTACAGGGAGCAATATATACATAATACTGTAAACCTGATAAAAATCCTGTAGCTAGGGTGGACATAGCCAAATAGAGAAACATATGTTTTTAGTTCTTTTAAATGTGCAAATGTTGAGAACAAATACTTAAAGTATTGTAAAGGCTATGGATTTTTGTTTCTTATTTATCCTTTTATCACAGGACTAAAGGTTAACATGGAAAAATTTACATAACCACAGTCTCTCTCTTGTTACTATATTTGTTAATGCATTCATTAACTAAAGTCATATAATTCTGCCCTGTACTGACTAGTTCTTCAATAGAATTTAGATTGCATCATACGTTTACCAAGTTTCTTTCATAAAAAACATAACATACTTTTTCTCCCATTTTACTCCCTGCCATTCTATTTCAAGCTTCTATAATACTTGGATATTGGGTGACAATTGAAATTAATGTACTCATGAATTCATTCATGAAGTCAGAACATATTTATTGTACCTATACAGTCTGTTTGACATTGTTCAGGGCAACATACAAAGTCAAATATGATAAAAGGCATCTTCTAGGAGTACTAAGTTCACTTGAGTAGTCACATAAAAAGTAGTCACTTCATTGGAACTTTGGAAGAAGAATGGTCATTTTATTTTCCACAATGATTTTTCTATATATCTTTAATACAGCCTTATTCTTTGTTTTGCACAGTACAGAGATATAAGTTTTCTTAGAGTCTGAGAGGGTTCTTGTAGAAGTAACTGTAAAGACGTATAGAAATAAATGAGTAAAATGAAAAGAAAGCATTCTGGGCATCCAGATAACACTCTAGAAAACTGTTTGCTCCTATAACAGGATTTTGCAATGACATTTTGATAGTGTCTATCATTTACAGAAAAATATATATTATCATTTCTACTAAGATGTGACATATATGTAAAATTATATAGATTTCAAAATAACTAACTATGAAAATTCTTTTAATATTTCTTTTACTTTTTAGAATATAATAAATCACATTATGTTTACCTTTCTTTCCTTTCTCCCCAAAACTCTCATATAACCCTCCTTGGTCTCTTTCAAATTCATAGGTATGTTTTCATTAATTATTGTTGTGTGTGTGTGTGTGTGTGTGTGTGTGTGTGTGTGTGTGTG
Source organism: Peromyscus attwateri (assembly GCA_902168425.1). Classification (NCBI taxonomy): domain Eukaryota; kingdom Metazoa; phylum Chordata; class Mammalia; order Rodentia; family Cricetidae; genus Peromyscus; species Peromyscus attwateri. The sequence continues at coordinate 68,463 of CABHPP010000172.1, read as the reverse complement.
TGTGTATGTGTATGTGTATTCCTAAATATATAAATATAACCTGCTCAGTTTATACAATGTCAATTGTATGTATGTTTCCAGGACTGGCCCTTTGGTCTAAGATAACCAATTGGTGTGTTTTACTCTCAGGGGGACTATTTCTCACACGGTCAGCATTCTGTAGGTGCCTGTAGTACTTTATTTATTGTAGATGATTCCTCGGCTTTCCTCTATCCAAGTAAGCATGACCATTGGTGTTGTCCTTGTTTGGTTTATGTTTAGGCAGTCATGTTGTTGAGAACTTATGGGTGTAGATTCTGAAATTTTTGGAGACACATTCTCACAATAAACTTCATGTTCTACTAGCTCTTACAATCTTTTCATCTCCTCTCCTACAAAGATACCTGAGGCTGAAGTGTGGGAGATGTATTGTAAATATATCAGTTGGAACTGGACTCCAGAGCACTGAAGTTTGATTGGTTGTGGTTGTCTGTTGAGGAGTTTTCCTTGGGTAAAAGGGAAAAAATTTAGAATACAGTTGTGATTATACTGATTTAGTAGTTTGTTGGTTGAAAGTTCTCCTCTAAGATTTATGAGTTCACCAGCCCTGAGAAGTTGGCTACATTTCCAGTATGAGGCATAGTCTTCCCCCTTTTAAGCAGGTCTTAAGTTCAATTAGAGAGTTGTTGGTTACTGCCAAGGTATGGGTGCTACTATGGTACTCTTAGGAATATTCTATCATGCTAGCCATTGTTATGGTTTGCAGGTACCACCATTGGATAGGACTGCTGTTTGCTTCCCTGATTTAGAAGCTTACATGGTGCCTTCTGATACCATGAAGGCTGGATTTCAGGAAGGTGGCTTTTGGGTCAGACTTAGCTCAATGTCCTCTGAGCCCTATGTATGAAGTACATGGTCCCTTCAGCAAAAGGGACTTAGCTTCTATCTCCTTGGGGAACCCTAGGGCAATAGTAATAGCCTATAATGATCTGAAAGTCTCTTGGACCAAAAACTCAAAAGACACCTTCTAAACAGATCAAGCCAATCAACTGTCTCACCCATTCAGAGGGCCTGATCCAGATGGGGGCCCCTCAGCCATTGGTTCATAGTTCATGTGTTTCCATTCATTTGGCTATTTGTCCCTGTGCTTTATCCAACCTTGGTCTCTACAATTCTTGCTCATATAGGCCCTCCTCTTTCTCGCTAATTGGACTCCCAGAGCTCCACCCGGGGCCTAGCCATGGATCTCTGCTTCCAGATCCCTCAGTCATTGGATGGGGTTTCTAGCACGACAATTATGCTCATTGCATGAGTTGGCTGTTTGAAACCTGGGGCGTATGCAGGGTCGCTTGGCTCGGCCTGGGAGGAGGGGACTGGCCCTGCCTGGACTGAGTCTACCAGGTTGATCTCAATCCTAAGGGGAGGCTTTGCCCTGGAGGAGGTGGGAATGGGGGATGGGCTGGGGGAAGGGGAGGGGGCAGGAGGGGGGAGAACAAGGGAATCCATGGATGATATGTAGAACTGAATGGTATTGTAAAATAAAATAAAATAAAATAAAATAAAAATAAATAAATAAAAAGATGCCTTCTCGTGCCTGGTGTTAGAGTTTTCTTTTTCTTTTTTTCTTTTTTTTTTTGTTAGAAGCTCTTTGGCTCTTGGAGACAGCTGTTAACCCAGATAACAAATCCCATTTAAGCTATATATGGTAATGTATATGTGGACTTATGTGTATTGCAGGTACTTTTTAGGTAGATAAGTGATAATATGGTTCCTCGTTTGCTTTTCAGACACTCATATTGTTATTTCTGTCCTCTGTCCTTATTTATCACTCTTCCCCCTTCCTAAAGAGAACCCTCCCCCCTTATTTTTTTCCATTTCACCCAGCAGATCACTTGTACCCTCTCATCCGTCTCTTTATTTCTCCCTCACACAGCAACCACAACAAAGGTCCTTATCAACTTTCCTGGTTTCTACAGTTGAAACAACTTACTAGTAATCAGTGCATATTAATCTGTGTCTGTAAGTTGAGAAGTACATGTTTATGAAGTTAGGTACACCAGAGTTTGGTGGATATATTTTAGAATACCATAAGTGTAACAGAAGATGCCAAGTTTTGGTTAAGAATGTAAGAAAATTGGAACCCTTTGACAATGTAGGTAATACAGGTACACAAAATAGTATATCAACTAGAGAAGTAATAAGGTTTATAGATTAAAAATAAAATTGTCATGTGATCCAGAAATATATCTTCTGGATATGCACAATGAACATCCCTAGTCTAAAAGTATGAGATAATTTAAATAGTGGCAGTCTCAGAAGCATGAAGTAAAATGATTGTTTACAGGGACTTGAGACAGAGGAAATTTGAAGTTCTTGATCAAAAATAGAGAGTTGAAAAGTAAACAGCTAGATAACTTTGCATTATAATGTACTTATAGTTAATGTCAGTTTATTATACACCTAAAATAACTAAGGTGGTAAATGTTATATTGTATACCCTTAGCAATTTAAATGATATATACAATGCCTAATATAGTTCCAGAATAAAATTATAATAAGTACCTACCAATTGTACAAACCATTCTTAAAGTCAGGCCCTGTGCCCAGCAGTAGATGGCCAACACAAAATTAATTCAATGGTGATTTTGAAGTGATTTGATCTCATAATGCTTTGTCTTGAGATTTGTATATTTTTTCTTTTCTCCCCACCTTACAGGCCATTTGCATATATATTATGGTTTTTGAGATTGTGTTTTATGTGATTTCTGTGTTTGTCAATGTGTGTGTGTCTTCATCTATATGTTTTTCTTGTCCTTTTTACATGGAACTTTGTTATTCTGTTCATTTGTTTTATACTATTAAGATTTGTTTGTTTTTCATCTTCCTTTCTTTTCTTTTCTTTTTAAAAAGATTCCTGTTTGTTTTCTAATGAGAGAAATCAAGAAAGAGCGTGGATTTGGACAGGGGGGTGGAAAGAATCTGGGAGTAGTTGGGGGAGTGGGAACTATAATTAAAATATATTGTATAAAATCTATTTCCAATAAAATTACACGCCAATAAAATTAATAGCATAACTTTCAGAAGAAGCAAGCAAGTTTGAGAGGATGCACACAGCTTCATTCAGTAACTAGAGCTCTAAAACAGGACTTGAATCAACTGCTGCCCTACTTTATCCCAGTCATTTTAAGCAATATTCAAGTAGTACAGCTATTAATAAAAGGGACTGGAAGTTCTGAATATCTGTTCTTTTAATGAAAATTTTATAGCTATTAGAGCTGAGCAAAGATCACCTACAAACCATAAATAAATATCAATGTAGATTTGATGAGCAATATAGTCATGAAGATTATCTGGGTGGGATATAAAAGAGAAATCAAAGGTAAATCAACACAGCAGGAACATCCTTAAAAGGAGCTTTTGAAAAGGACTTTTAATAGTCTTTTCTTCAGCACTTCATAAGGTAGAAATTTCACACTGTATGAAGACAGCAAATGAAGAAGCAGCTAAAGGCCTTAAGAAAGAACATTTTATTAGGCTGTCCACATGCCATTGGACTTTCTCACTTGAGTGAATAAGGAAAATGAAATATAAAAACATGCTTGAAAATGTATGACAGAAGCAACCAGTTAATCTGTCTGTGGACTCTGGTTAAAATGGCATCTTGCTTCTGACAGCAAGTTGAGAGGAAAATCAGAAATTGTGACTATTTAGAGGCTTTCATTTCAGTATTTTCAGGAATGACAGGGAACTCTATAATTCTGGAAAGTCTCTGAACAGCTTCTGTCAACTCCCAATACACTCAGTCGTATCATTGCTATCTTCCTTGAGGTCATCAAGATTCATCTTGTATCTCATTTTCTTGTTTATGTATGTTTGCACCAGAAGCCAAGAATTCCCTGCTCAGCTGCAATGCCTACTATGATCTGCAAAACCATTACCTGTATACACTCGTATCATAATTGCACCTTCCTTGCTGTAAGTTGTCTGTAGTACTTATTCATACATACTTTATCATAAATTCTGTCTATCTCTGATATGTTTTCCTTTCACAGTAAAATTTAGGTTTCATGAGGTTAGCGGTATATGCAGAATTGTTTATGGTCTTGTTTCTATCACCTAAAACATTCCATCACATAGTCAATGCTCAACAACTATTTGAGAAATGAAAAATGGTAAAGCTAATGTTCTTGTATAATGTAGCAGAGATTAGGCTAGAGAAACACTGCGGGATGGTATTAGGAGTCAACTTTTTAAAATCTCCTTTAAGGAGTTTTTGGTCTAGTGGAAAGCATATTAGAATATAATATCAGATAAAATATAATTAATATAATATCAGGTTGAGTCAGGCCAGTGTCTTAGAAAGTGAAGTAGAGAGTGAAGGCCTTATATGTATCTTAGTTTTCTTTCTCTATAAGCCAATGGATGGATTAAAATTTCCAAGCCTTCTGCTCTTTGGTAGGGATATGTAATTCCTTGTAACCAATGGGATATAAACCAAAGTGTTATGTTTCAACTTTAAACTTAAGAACTTACATGTAACAATCAAAGGAGGACTTGGATATTGTCTTTCCATGTCACACCTTAAAACGCAATATGTTTCAGACAATGCAGGTAGAGGCTAAAAGATCTGACTGAGACTCAGCTCAGACTGAGGAGGAAATGGATGAGGGATGGTTGCAGTAGGGAGGCACCTGAATTTGCATCAGGCTTTTCACTAAGGGAAAAAACTTTTTGTTATATTCTGCAGGTTGGTAAAAAGCTGAGATATGAGCCAGTTTAACCCTTCAGCATAATCTGTTTTGATCAATGCAGGGTCTATAGAAGATATCATCTTTCTTGAAGTCAGATTTATAGTCCATATCTTGACCAAGCTTTAGGATTAAAGAAGAGCATTTACAAGTAAGAATATCTTCCACGGATTGGAACACTACATGATAACCTTGTAGATTAACAAGAGGAAAGAGATATATAACTTTCACAAATAAGTATTGCATTATCTTCTTCTATGACTATGGGAGACACGTGAAGCCAATGGAAGCTGGAAGAAAGATTGATGAATTACACCTTTCATAATAGCAATCCATCTTGGAAAAACAAATATTGTCAAGTTGTGGTATAATTCGGTACAAAAATCAACCTTAGAAGGTGACAAGGACTTAAATAGTCCAAAAGAATTATCACCTGAAGCTGAGAAAGAATTGGCCTTGGTGGGAAAGAAAGTACAAGAAGGACACGTGGATCAGGTCAATCCAAAGCTTGATTGCATTTTGGTTATTTTACCTTCTAGGCATTCTCCTACAGGAATTTTAATGCAGAGGGAAGATGTTGTATTGGAATAGATATTTCTACCAAATAAACAGAATGAAAAATTAAAAACTTATGTGGAAAAGATCTCTGACTTGATTTTAAAAGGAAAACTGAGACTTCGTCAGTTAGTAGGAATAGACCCAGCAGAAATTGTCGTACCTTTAACTAAAGAGGACATTGAAAAATTATGGACAGAAAGTGAACCTTGGCAAAGAGCTGCCAGTAATTTTTTGGGAGAGATTAACAGCAAATATCCCAAAAGCGATAGAATTGAACTTATAAAGAGAGCTGACTGGATTTTGCCTTGCATTGTACGGGAAACACTGATATCTGGAGCTCGTACATTTTATACAGATGCAAACAAACAAGGAAAGGCATGTTACAAATCAGAAAATTTAAGTAAAGTGGTTCAAAGTCCTTACAATTCAGTTCAAAAATTGGAATTGTATGCTATTCTGTTAGTATTAATGGATTTTTCAGAACCTCTCAACATAGTTACTTACTCTCAGTTTGCTGAAAGAGTGGTATTACATATTGAGACTGCAGAATTTATCCCTGCTGAGTCAGAATTAACTTCACTATTTATTCAGTTACAAGACATAATCTGGAATAGGAAGCACCCCTTATATATAACTCACATCGGATCCCATAAGGGTCTGCCAGGCCCTCTAGCACAAGGTAATGATGAGATTGATAATTTATTGATAGGAAATGTGCTGGAGACATCAGAATTTCATGAAAAACATCATGTCAATAGTAAAGGCTTAAAAAGGAATTTTTCCATAACCTGGCAACAAGCCAAGGAAATTGTAAGGAAATGTCCTACTTGTTCCTTTTACAATCAGATGGATTTTTATTAAAGTCTGTTAGTGTTTCACAACAAGGAGGGCCACAGTTTGTGGCAACTTATAGTTTTATAGTTTTACATTGTGTGTCTCTTTCCTTTTTGGAAAAACCTACGTAGTACAAGCCACCACATGCACAGACTGTTCAATGAATGGGTTGGTTTTCCACAGCCGTTGGTGTAGTACAGAGTCCAGCCATTACCATTCTCCTGCATTACTTTGACATGGGATTTTGTTATTTTGTACATTTTGCTGCAGTATTGGTGATAGAATATACTTTAATGGATCATCTCTACATATATATAATTTATTACTAGACCTCAGCCACAGTCTTCTCCCCCCTCCACTCTCTGCTTGTAGGATGTACTATATGTAGTCATGCACTTTGTATTAATATGTTAGAAATCTACAGATTTGTTTGGTACTTTTTATACTGTTGGATACTTATAATCAAAACTTTTACTCTAGGGTATTGAATAAATTTAGTCTTATTAGACAATTAAAAAAACAAGTTGTTGTTAATGGTTAGGAAAAGGGCTAAGCAAAGGAGATTATATTTAAGACTCGTGTTTGATTAAAAAAAGATATATAGAAATGATAAGAGTAGAGGGTAGATTATTGAATCTACTCTGAAAAGTGAAGAGAAGTTATAGATAAAAAGATAGGTTATTGAATCTACTTTTAAAAGACAATTACTAGTTTTAAATACTTTACATTGGATTGGATTTTTATATGTTGTATACAAATTATATATATTGAGATTGATATTGTTAGAAAATGCTGTATATATATATTTCTAATCTTGTTCAGGATATTGTACTTACACAGTAATGTAATACAATTTGCTAATCCTTGAATGTTATTATTACCAACTATTAGGATATAAAGAAATGAAAGTTAGTAGTTAGACATTACAATTGAACTGGTAGTCATATTAGGTATGTTTTCAAGGTTGAGCAGAGATATATTAGACAGACAGGTCATCTTTAAAATCTTCAGAGATCTACAGACTATGGCATTTAAAGTGTTTTAATAACTTAGATTTTTTTCTTTTTTTTTTTTATAACTATGAGACATGTCGGCTCCTGGCAGCACCAATCTACTTCAGAGAAGACATGGGCATTGAAGAAACTGTATATGGAGTTAACTTTCATTGTGACCAAAGTTAGCCACTGGACAACAAAGTCTCCTCAAATTGACTGCTGACAAATAGGACAAAATGGACAGACAGGACACAAAACAAAAAACTACCAATCCCTGCCAAGACAAGTGTGGTTGTGGCTTTAGCAACAGGCGTCCTCTGAGGCCAGGACAATATGGCACCATCGCTGAAGTGGCCTTTGCAATCTGGAAAAGGTACAGTGCCTCTTTCTTTGAAGGCAGCTGAACAGGCAATGGACTGATGGCTTCTGGTGTGCAGTGGAAGAGTAGCTGAAACAGTTATTCTTGAAAGAGTAACTAGGCTAATGAAGTCTAACCTCTCAATGGTAGATTGGCATTTAATAAAAGAGATGAAGCCACCTACAAGCTGAGAAGAATGGGCAGCCGAATTCCAAAAACATCAGCAATTTCCAGAATTTAAAATCCTGAATCATGACAGGACACTGTTGGAATTCAGGTTTATCTGGTACATGGACTACTCTCACTGAATGTGAGGTCAAACTGTAGGCCTTGTGTACATCCTACTTCATAAATGAATCTATCAGATATGCTAAGCCTATAGGCTGAAGATGATGCCCTAATGTTGCTGAGAAACCTTAGGTGACTGTCCAGGCAGCTGGCTGTTTCTGTCAACTCACATTTTTTTGGAAGCCGCTTGCTTGTACTTCCTGTTTTACTAGGTAATATTATTTCCTTCTTGGGTCTCTGAGGGAGTTGAAGATTAGATAGTTACAGTTATAGTTAGTTGAAGATTAGATAGTTATAGTTTTCCTTGTTAAGAATTTCAGAAATGAAACTCACTAAAGAGGTGTAAAGTGCATAAATTTGAAAGATATTATAAGAGAGTTCTCTGTTAGTAATATGTTAGGATAGAAAGTGATTCAGGTACATTACTTACCAAAATAGAATAGATAATGGTATATTTTCTCTGAGTTTGTCAAATGCAAATGGACTAGACATTATTGAGGTATTTATTGCTTGTACATATTGTATATAGTTATTATACTTATCGTATATATTTTTTCTTATATTAGTTATAACTTTTTTCTTTTTTCCTTTTTATTAGAATAAAAGAGGAAACATGGTGATATTTTATTTGTGCTGAAATGTTATATTTTATTTGTATGTTAGTAAATAAAGTTTGCCTGGAAATCAGAGGTCAGTGAGCCATAAATAGAAGTCAGGCAGGGGGAGCCCATGCCCTTAATCTGATCACATGGTAAGTAGAGTCTCTGTGTGGTCAAGGACACAGCCAAGCATGGTGACATGAGCCTTTAATCACAGTATCAACTATAGAGGCCTGGAGGTCTATATAGAGAGGCAGTGACAAGGAAGTGATGTGGCTGGGCTTAGAGCTAATGAGAAGGCAGAACAGGAAGGCATAAAAGCACAGGTCAAACAGGAAGAAGCTCTCTCTGTAGAAGCTACTGTATGGTAACTACTAAGGCTAGTCATGGCTTTTTGCTCTGATATCTTCAGCTATTACTTCTGTATTTGGCTCTGTGTTTCTTATTTAATAAGACTGTTTAGAAATTTGTCTACATCAAGTGGTCCTTATCTATTCTCTACTAGATTAGGTATGGAAGGAAATGCTAAAGCAGCAAAGATCATGATTCCCCCTCTGAAAAATACTATAATCACCACTGTAAATAAAAGCTAAATATTACTTATTGTTTATAAGAATTTTAAGAATTTAAAGGTAATGGGAATCTTAGAAATCGGGAGAAATCTTGGAATGATTTTTAGAGATGAGGGTGCTATCTTAACCTAGAATAATGTGAAGGATTTAATGCTGCTCAATAATGCATTGGGCATAGAAAGCACTAGAAACACTGTAAAGTCTATTCAATTTGTCAACACCATTCTACATACTATAATCCAAATTACAGGGAACAGGCTCAGAGTTGTTAAATAATGTATACAAACCACAGAGCAGATAAAGATATAACACAGATTTATTTCCTCTGAAATCTTAGGCATGAAGCAATGGTTTTGATGTAGAGAGACATGGACTGAGTCTGTGAATTCTAATGCTGGTTTAGAGTGATTTATTTTTAGCAGATATTAATTATTTTCATTTTTCTGGTTGTAGATAAAGAATTAGATAGTCCATAAATAGTTTTAAGTAATGGAGCTTTTCACAGTTCATTTTTCTGAGTGAAA
>CABHPP010000172.1:37726-58198 GCA_902168425.1 Peromyscus attwateri | reverse complement strand
GATCACAGCTCCTGAAAGATACTGATGCCCTGATAATCAAAATGTATGGATCTGTTAAATTAAATGGCAAAAAAAGGAAAGGAAAGAAATTCTGTATATGCAATTAAGGTTAAATATCTTGAATTGAAGTAAGGTCATTATATGGAATTATCTAGATGGCTCTATCTAATCATCAATCTTCTTAAAGAGGAATGTGTTTCTCTGCTATTGTCATAAAGAAATGTGATGAAGGAGAATAGATCAAAGAGATGTAATATGATATTGCTGGTTTTGAAGATAGATGGAGGAGAGGGTCATTAACAAAGGAATGGGGGGAAACTTTAGAATCTAGAAGTGATAAGGACAGATTCTATTCTTCCATCACTAGTGTGGAATGTAGCCTTAGCCAACACTGCAGTTTTAGTCCACTGATACCTGTGGTAATTGTGACCTATAAAAATGTGAGGTCACTGATTTGTGTTGTTTAAATTGTTGATGTTTATAATAATTTGTAGAAAACTAACTCCTAATGGGCAGCCTAATTGGAGCTGTGATCCTAGATAAAAGTTGGAATCCACTGCCCAACAGTATTCCATCAAAATTAAGAAGGGCCGTAAATACTTCAATTAATCCCATCTCTTGTTTTCTAAAGCTCTGCCAGCATGTCCCATGAGCTAAACTCATTATATGAGAGCTTAAAGAAAGACTAGACTGAGTAAGGTAATTCCTAGCCATTAATGTGAAAAGTTTAGAGTCTGGCAGAAAAGAATGGAGAATAGATCTAAGGAGATTAATAGAAATGCTCCAACATAGATGTCAAATTTGAAGAGGAAAGTTTCAGATGGGTGTGCATTTAATTTGATTTCATTCATTATCATAGTAGGGAGAATCTGCCAAGAAGTGTTGCCAAGTACCTGGCTTCAGGCAGAATATTGTATTCATTTATTATACTTTATCTTAATAGTTAGGGATAGATATGTAAATGTATTCACTTGATCGTATCAATCAATTTAATCATCACTTAGTAAATCTATTTGAAAGATTGCTATTCATTAGGTACAAAGAGATAAGTGAGAGTGAATTAAGATCCAGGATATATAAATGCAACTTTTACTCTGAAGGAACCTAAATTATGCAGAGTATTGGTGTGGCACAGCCATATCTGATGGTAATGACAAAAGTCATAAAGCCAGCACAGCTGCTTGACAAGGATCCAGCAAAGCTGATCCACATCATGGCCACTATGCAACCTATGGTTTTGATCTCCACCTGTTGCATACTTGGGAGACTTTTAATATTTGCACAATTTGGGGATTTTAGATTAATGGAAAATTTCTTATGAATGATTTATGCCTTCTCCCAGGACTCCTACCTCTAAGCTTCCCCAGGAAAGTTCTGAACACACTATACCTCCCACTTTTAGAGAGATATCTTGATCTGCTTCAAGGTCTTCCTTATGCCTTGGAGGTTGTGACACACATAAAGAATCCAGAGGTCTCTTTATGACGCTATGAGACACTCTTGAAACATCTGTCTCTGTACTTACTGAGGATTGAGAGAATCAAAACAAAGTAAACTTAAAAAGTTAAACAAGATTCAGTGGGCTAGAGGAGTTGGCCACAGATCAGATTGCTAGCCTCTTCCCACTAAATACTAAGGCAATTATGTGGCATATACAGCAACAAAGTTAGATTAACTGAAATTACCTCTGCCCTACACAGAGACTTATGCTGATGGGCAAAGAATGACGTAAAAAGGTGTTAAAGAATGAGATTTCAAGACCTCCCTTTATTATAAAATTTAGCACATGCAGAGCCACTGTGATGTCATATGACCAACAGTCAAGAGAATGCCAGGATTAGACAGATAAATTCTGTAAAGACATAAAATTTAAACATTGTATTATGCCAGAACTTGAATAATAACTTCATCAGCTTTGGCCTGAGGAATTTTTTGGACACGCTGACCATTAAGAGTTAATAATACATTGCTTGGGACATGGTAGTCCGCCTGGATTTGCTTAGAGATTTTGTTTTTGTCTAGTGTCCTTATAGCCACAAAAGCTACTAGCTTGAGAAGCAGACTGTCATATGCCTCTAGATTCTTAAAAAATTGGGTTATGGTGTTGATGAGTAATAGTGGTTATAAAAGATAACTATTTATCAATGATGGTTAAACTTAAGGGGAAATGATTGTAAAACATAACTCTATTCTGTCATAGTTTATCGATGATGACTAAAAAATATGCAAGAGGAAGTGAAACACATGTCCAAAAACAAAAGTGATGTGATCTATGTTTTGGAACAACATGGATCTATCCCTGCTTACTGAATTCTGTATAAATAAAGAAACGTTCTGGCTGCTGGTCAGTCAGGCTGCAAGATTCTCCTGACCATCATGCCTTGCTCACTCCTTCCCTCACCAAATCCTTACCTCCTCTCTGGGACATGGCCACTGTTGGGGCTGGCCTCCAACATTGGTGGATTTGAATAGGATGGAAAAGCAGGTAAGTATAACCATTCACAGTTCATCTACTCAAGCTGTCTACATGTGTTTGTGAAGGGAAGGTATTGGAGATGGTGAGGAGTGTTCACAGAGAAGTGGTATTTAAGCTGAGACTTAAAATATGAGTAGTTAGGGCCTTAGGACTGGAGTAGCATCAAAAGAACAAAATGGAATTAGCAAAGGGAAGTCTGAAAGCCTTGGCAATCAGAGAAAGTAACAGGTTTTTTAGTTTTAGAATATAAGGTACTTGGGGCATGTGGTACAGTGGGATGGCAGTTTGAGACATTCTAGGGTAGATCAGATTATAGATAGTCTTGAAAGCCTCTCTCTCTCTCTCTCTCTCTCTCTCTCTCTCTCTCTCTCTCTCTCTCTCTCGCTCTCTCTCCCTCCCTCCCTCCATGTGTGTATATGTGTGATTTTTAATATATAATAAAACTAGCAGTTTAGTATGGGAAAATAATGATATGTAGTCAGAAGTTTTCCTGTGTCCTGCCTGGTCCTGCAGCCTCTCAGACTCAAATAAATATACAGAGACTTATATTAATTACAAACTCTATGGCCATGACCTACGGCTCAAGCTTCTTCCAGCTAGTTCTTATAACTAAAATCAGCCCATGTCTATTAATCTATATGTTGCCACATGTTCCATGGCTTTACCTGTGTGCCATTACATGCTGCTGCCTGGGTGGCAGGAAGGAGTCTCCCCTGCCTCTCCTTTGTCCTTTCACTATCTCCCTTGGATTTTCTCACCTGCCCTGCCACAGGCCAAATGGCTATATTTATCAACCAATCAGAGCAACACATATTCACAGTGTATAGAAAAACATCCCACAGCACTTCCCCTTTTCTGTCTAATCAAAAAGGAAGGTTTTAACTTTAACATAGTAAAATTGCATATAAGAAAACAGTTATCAAGCAAGAATTACAGTTATAATATCTGGTCTGTTTATATTAGGCAAATTAAAAGAAATTATTTTATTTATCTCATATCTGTGAGTCTAAAGTTTCATATCTAATTTATCTTTTATCATGACTAAGGAAAACTATAATTGTAACTAGTCTTAACTACATCAAAGGCCTCAGAAGGATATAATATTACTTAAGTAAACAGTAAATGCACTGTAAGCAACTTCTAAAATTCTGGAAATGACAGAGATAGCTGCCTGCCTAGACAGTCATCCAAAGTTCCTTTGTGACATTGGGATATCCCTCTTCAGCCAATAGGCCTAGAATTTTTTAGTTACTTCTCCCTGTGTCCTGTAGAATATTTAGCAGTCTCTTCTGCAAAATAGGAACCTGAAGAATGATTTCACCTTGCAAAGTTTAGTGGTCACCTCCCTATGGGTCCTGCTTGTCCAGTTTATATAACATGTTATCAGCAGTCCAAGCAAAGCAGTTTCTTGCCCAAATGGCTATTTTTGCCAAGAAGATAAACATATAGTGTATTTATTGCCTATCTTTCTCTTTGAAGTAAATCGGTGCTGACAGGAGCAGATATGTCTCACTGTCCAGAAAGTCTAAGTTTTTAAAACATTTTAAATGCCATATTCTGTAGGTCTTTGAAGTATTTGAAGATTACCTACCTAGCTGAAATATATCGATGTATACCTAGAAAACTTAACTATTGGTGAAGTTATTAAGGCCACTCCACGTAGTTAAAAGGGAGGTTTATTTAGTGGTGTAACTTACAAATGAAGGGATAGGTAGGTTGCAGGTTCTGGGAAAGGTGTAGCACAGTCTGCGGTGTTCTCTGGACAACTCTGCTCGGTCTACCTCCAGCATCCAGGGGTCTTCAGGGTCCTCTCTTGGCCCCGCCTTGTAGGCGTGACAGTTACTGAAGCCTCAGTGTAGGTTGGAACTTCCAGATCAAGGCTGGAATGGCTGCCCACTAAACTTAACTAACATGACTATAAGTTTGACTATCATAGATGACTAATTATTCATCTATATTTCTTAATTATACATTACAATTTCAAATGAGCTACATAACATAATACCTTAAACAAGAGTAGAAATATACATACAGTATAACAAAATTAACTTTAAATTTGTATCAATAAACTAAAATCCATAGCAATGTAAAACATTTTAAACAAGTTGTTACTCTTTATCCTACCATTATTTATAATACCCCTTTTTTCTTTAGAAAGAGATTATATTTATAATCAATCCAATTTAAATAAAAATAAACATTTATAAACAATATTTTGAAAATTTGGGCATAGCTTCTCATACAATTTCCTGCTGGATGGGGGCACTGGCAATCTTATGGGGATCCTGAAAAAATTAAGAATTATGGACAATTCTTGACTGGAATAATCTGTGAGGCTGCTAAGGCAGTTGCCTTGAAGCCATTCTGGATGTTGGATCATCTGGTCCATGGTGTCATTGGAGACCTTTTAGGGGGTTTTGGATGATCAAACCATTTTAGCCTGGAAGCAATGCACAGGTTCTCATCTTCTGTGGAAACAAAAGAAGAACCTCTTTTCCAAAGCAATGTATGCTTAGATATAAATTTTGAAGTCAAGGTACCTTCAATATATATAAACATATATATTAATATATTAATAAACATATATATGTTTAACTCAGCAGCCTTTACAATCAAATGTCCTGCAGTTAAAAATCCCAAAGACAATGCAATCCAGATCCTCTGTGTAATATCCATCTTTACGTGGCTTATTTTTTATATTACTTTTACTGTCTCTTTAAAAAGTGTATTTATTAAAACTACCTATTTCTTTATATAACTGCATATATTCCTTTTTCTCTCTTCCAAGCCTATGTACATTTTTACACATATTATAAACTGTTTAGAGGTTTATTCCATCTGAATCTGTCTTATTGTGAATCTATTGCTTTAAATTGCAGTGACTAGCACTGAAGCACCAGCCTTGACTGCTGACTCCACCCACCTGAGCTTTCCAATATAGCAGTGGCATGTTTATCACCAGCTCTGGAGCCATGAGTATCACCAACTCTCAGAAGCAGTGGGTTTATGGGTCTGTGCCTGTGCCTCCATCAAAGCAGTGTGTAGCCCAGAAACCTTTTTTTTTTTTTTTTTTTTTTTGTACTAGCAATAGCTAAATCCACCATGCAGTGTGCTGCGTGTCTTGGAGACACCACTATGTACTGCAGCAGGAATCCAACATGCTGCTTAGCTTATGGCAGCTGAGGGCCAGTTCCATCTCAATGGTGAGTGTAAAACATAGTCAGAAGTATTCCTGTGTCTTGCCCGGTCCCACAGTCACTCAGACCCAAATAAACATACAGAGGCTTATATAATTACAGACTGTATGGCCATGACCTATGGCTCAAGCTTTTTGCTAACTAGCTCATAACTAAACTCAGCCCATGTCTATTAATCTATATGTTGCCCTGTGTTCTGTGGCTTTACCTGTGTGCCATTACATGCTGCTGCCTGGATGGCAGGATGGAGTCTCACCTGCCTCTCCTTTGTCCTTTCACTATCTCCCTTGGATTTTCCCACCTGGCTCATTCTGCCCTGCCATAGGCCAAATGGCTTTCTTTATCAACCAATCAGAGCAACACATATTCACAGTGTACAGAAAGACATCCCACAGCAATGATATGGCATGTAGTAATAATGCATTTGTTGTAAACATCTTTATATATAAAATAAATAAATTTGAAGCAAATAATTGCCTCCATAATATAAATACTCCCATCACTTAAAGTTAGTTCTTGTTCCATGGTCCCATACACCTTATTTTAGTCACCCATTTAACACATTTAAATATCAAAATGAAATTCTCAACAACAATGGTCAGAAGACACAAATTCTGGTCCCTGAAGGCAGACATATGGCAGAGAAGCCATTTCTTTGCTTCAGGCATTTTCACCCTCTCCCTGGAGCATAGACAAACAGGAGGGGCTACACTGAGACAGGCCTTCTGTCAGGAAGTTGACCCACATCTCTCCAAAAGAAGTCATGTTCTTTCTGAGCTATTTGGTTAATTTACCACTTCAGACTGGCCTCACATAAATGTATCTTGTCTTATTAAAATAAAAGTCATATTTCTATTAACGAGTATTTAGGAGAAAGAAATGTAATTAATGACTTCTTCCCAATATGTCAGAACACCTGACTAGACCTTCTTTGGTGTGGATCAGAGTTACAAATGTCTTTCCCCATAATCAAACTCTTAATGTGGTAAGTGAGCTAGATAGTGCAAGAAGAGATGTCTGTTACTAAGGCAGACATTCTATTTAATTACTTTTACATTGTCTATACACTGAAACACTGTAGAAACAACACACTTCTTTTCCAGGAGCCTCAGCAGTTAAACAAGTGAGAGAAAAATCAACACAGAACTGATGAGTACCCTCCAGGTAGGATTCTAGAAGCCTTGGGATCCTGTGAACATTGTTTCCACCTCTTTAGAAATATTTTTTTCATCTATGAAATATAAGAATGAACACAATATTTCAGAGAGAAAATTTGAAATGTGTATCAGTTAAAAACAAGAGAAAATTTATGCAAACCCAGACTGGCTAATTGCTAACCTATTGATCTTGGATATGAAACATTGACTTACTTAGTTTCAACAATAGAAAAAAACTAGAACTACTAGTAGAGCTCAAGAAGTTATAATGGGGATATTGCTGGGGACGGGAAGAAAAATAATGGAGGGAGGTATACTAAAATGGGGTGATATGAAGGGAGAAAGGGGGATAGTGGAAGGGGATATTTAGCTTGAAAAAGTCATGAAAAGGTAGATTGCAGAAAAGGTTAGGAGAATAATAACTAACACTTAGGATGTTTCAAAAAGGCACATGGAAACCTTCTATCACACACACACACACACACACACACACACACACACACATTATTCTTATAATGAAGATTTATTGGAGCTACCTTTTACATGGGGGCAAATTCTCTTTCCTAAGCTATAGTTTGCCAAATAAAAAGACAAGTGTCAGGTGTGGGATGCTCCCCGCTCCAGTTGTTGGCCAAGGGTATGCCCATGATTCCAATAGTACCATGAATATTATATAGATAAACAACTCATTTCTGATTGAATTTAAGGCCTGCTCAACTGAAAGAAATATAAATCTAGTACTATAAATCTGGCCAATGGGAGGACTATAAACCTCAAGGATGAACCCATTACTACTGTTTTGTTAAAGTGACATAGCATTAAATTGTTCTCTAAATCCATATATTCTTTATACCCACATATTATTGCAGCTCCCAAACCTTATCAGAGAATTTTCTTTGCGCATTGTGGTTAATGCGGAAATGATTGGTCAAAATGCAGAAAATATGTGTCAATGGAGTGCTGTGCTCAACTACAAACATGGCATTTGTATCACATCTTTGTCCATTAAAGCTCAGGGACATTGCAGAAGTGGGTGTAGGGCAAAAAGACTGTAAGAGCTAAAGGTCATGGAGGGCCAGAGCAAAACAGTACCTTTTGGATAATGTTGGGATGGTTGGATCCATGAACTCACAGGAGCTGTGTTTTCCTTCAGAAAATCAAGCCCCTTAACATTCCAACATTGAGGTAAGAGGGGATCATGAGGCATCACTCCCACTGAGGAACTATTGACAGTACATGGCTACTGGAGTTTGAAGAGTAAGTCTTCTTTAGAGGTATGGGCTGTGGTATGTCAACTACTTTCCAGTAAATGGCACACACCCATCAGCATTTAGGTAGCACAAATTTGAGTTGGTAGTTTATTTAAATAAAAGACAACAGGGATTAGGGAGAGAGTGTAGAGCCCTGGAAGATGTTAGTAGGTGGACTGGAGTCTGAATATTGTGAAAATACATTTTAAGCATACACAAAATTCTCAGATAATTAATAAAAATTTTATAAAATTAATAAAAATTATATATATATATATATATATTAGCTAACAAGGCCAGAAAGAGGTGATCTGGAAAATGTATGAAGTGTTCTGCTCAGTGTGTGCTCAATCTGCATGTATATTGTTATCACAAATATGAAAAACAAGGAGTTAAAGAAAGGCTAGGTCTCTGAAAAGTAATGATACAGACCTTTGGTAGCTATGTATAAACCACTGAGATATGTTTGGGGAGCAGACTGAAACACCAGTGCTATGGTCTGTGGAATGGGCTTACCATAGGTATATTTCTTTAACACAAGGATGAAAAACACACAAATTGAAAAACAGTGATGAAAACTGATTTGCCAGATGGAAGCAGCAAATATCTAATAATAATGTTCACATTGGAGTAAATATATACTTGTTGGAATAGAAATTAAGTTTTCTGGTTAAATATGAATATGTCGTACCACTGACCTGACTTATCTTTTATTTACTTTAGCTAGTTGACAATATATCTCTTTTTTTCTGAATTTTTTTCTAATTGTATAGCTAGATCAGGTTATTCAGTCTTGAACTAAGAGTTGTGAAATAACAACAAGCAAAATATCACACATTGGTACTCAAAACACATCTCAAGAAATTAAGAAAAACCGAACTAAATTTATTTATTCTATCTGACTATAATGCTATAAATTTAAAATCAACAGCAAAAGAATATCTAGTGATTACACAAATTCATGGAGGTTAAAGAACACATTATCAAATGCTGTATAGGAAAAGGAGGAATTAAGAAAGAATGTATTTTAAATACTGGAATTAAATGAAAATTAAAACAAAATACAACAAAACCTCTGGTACTCATCAAAATTATCCATTAGAGAGAAAATTGTATTTCTGAGCACTGACATTTAAAAACCAGAACGAACATGAATAATGACTTAATGATGCAACTAAAAACTTTGGAAATACAAGAACAAACTCAAAACTGTTAAATGGAAAGAAATAACTGAAATCAGAGAAAAAAAACTATTTAAATAAAATCAAAGTCATTAATACAAATAACCAACAAATAAGAGCTAGTTTTTTTTTTAAAGATTAACAAAATCATAAGTTCTTTGGACCAAATAGCCAACAGAAATAAAGGGTTGTCACCAACAAATATGGTCAGAAATTAACTTGGGGAACAATACCAGAGACACTAAAGAAATTCAGAATATTATGAGGGAATACTTTAAAAATATATTCTATTCAGTGAGAAAAACTAAAATGTGAGCAAATTTCTAGATTCATCAAAATAACCAGCCTGATCCCATGAACCTGGTTTTCATATGTATCACCTTTTCTAGGTCAGACATGTCTTCCCCTTCTTCCTTTCCCCCAACTCTCCTCCATCTGTAAACTCACAAGCCTGGCTCTAGAATCATAACCTGTGAAGCCTATATGTGTGCTGTATGTACATACCACTTTCCTGAGGAAGTCTTCCATTTTCCCACTGCTACCCCAACTCACTGATATCCGCATGCCCTCAACCTAGTTCCAGACCCACAAACCTTGCTCACAGGGCCACCATTTCTGGGAAAGTTGCTTCATCCCATTACCTTCCCTTTCTCTACCTGCTGCCATCTACAAACCCCCAGGCTTAGTTTCAGACCCTGGTTTGGGAGCCATAGTTGCCTGGTTTTTTAAACATCTTATCCACCAGCCTTATCTGGCGTTTCTCAGGTAACACATCTCCTGAACTGGTCCAGAATAAGGAAGACCAAATTATTACATTAGACACACAACTAAAGAAAGAATTCCATGTGACTAGTACAAAAACAATACCCAAAACAGCATGCCTCTCATCAAGCTCACTAGTCCTACAGATTTTTTTTCTCTAATGAGGACTGTCTAAATAACTCCAATACACAGAAAAAAAAACTTTATCAAAGAATTTAAAGGATACACAAATAGAAATCCAAGAGTTTAACAATAAATGCTTCAGTCATGTCCAAGAAAACACAATACATACCTATGTGCTGTGGGATGTCTTTCTGTACGCTGTGAATATGCATTGCTCTGAATGGTTGATAAATAAAATGCTGATTGGCCAGTAGCCATACAGGAAGTATAGGTGGGGCAAGTAGACAAGAAGAATTCTGGAAAGGAAGGGCTGAGTCAGGGGGTCACCAGCCAGATGCAAAGGGAGCAAGATGAGAATGTCTAGCCGAGAAAAGGTACCAAGCCACATGGCTAAATACACATAAGAATTATGGTTTAATTTAAGTGTAAGAGCTAGTCAGTATTAAGCCTGAGCTAATGGCCAGGCTAAGCAGTTATAATTAATATAAGCTTCTGAGTAACTATTTTATAAGCAGGCCAAGGGACTGTGCGGCCTGGCAGGACTGGAGAAAGTTTCTGACTACACCTAAGTGAAATAAGGAAGATAATACAGAATTTCAAAACCAAATTCCATAAATATATAGAAATATTGAGGAAAATATATGAAGAAATGAAGATGGAATTGAAAAATTTGGCATCTCTATTAGAAAACTCAAGGGAAACCCTTAGAAATAGAAGGAATCAATCAGGAAATATAATACCAGGACTCGGAGATAAATCTAGATGAAAAAAATCAAAGAAAGTAAATGATTTTAAAAAGCATGAAAAAGGAACACACAAGAAATATAGGATACCATCAAGAGATCACATTTTTGAATTAGAGGAAGAGAAGAGGTAGAAAAGTCCCAGGTCAATGGTAGAAAAGAGATTGTTAACAAGATCATCAAAAGAACACATTTCCATACATGTACAAGAAGTACATAGAACCCAAACTAGACAGATCCAGAGAAAAGTAAGAGACAAACAAACAAACAAACAAAACACCCTCCAATATACTCTAGTAAAAATTCCAATTATATAGAATATTAAAATTATTGAAATCTGCAAGGGAGGAAAACTACAAGTCTAAACCCAGATATATTCACAACAGACTTCTACCAAACTTTGAAAGATCTACATCCAGTCCTTCTTGAATTTTTATAAAGAAAAGAAACAGAAGAACTACTCCAAAACTCATTCTATGAAGCCAGTGTTACTCTAATAACCAAACAAGGTAAACACACAGCAATAACAAAAAAATCAAACCCACAGAATAAGAAATAATCTTGGCTAACTATTTATCTGAGAGAAGATTAATAATCAGAATATACCAATAACTCAAGAAACAGAGTACAAAAACACCAAAATCACCCAGTTTTAAAAAATAGTCTAGGAAACAAAACAGAGGGTTCTCAAGAGAAAAATTTAATTGGCTAAAACATATCTCAAAAGCTGATCATCTTCCTTAGCAATTAAAAAAATGCAAATTAAAACATCTATGAGATTTCATCTCACCTCAACCAGAATGGCTAAGATCAAGAAAACAAATGACAAGGACTGCTGGTGAAGTTTTGGGGAAAAGGAACCCTCCTTCACTGTTGGCAGGATTGCAAATTGGGACTGCTATTCTGGAAATCAGTAAGGAGAATTGTGGAAGAAGGGGTGGGAACATTGTAAGGGACAGAGAAACGGTGAGTTTGGTGAGATCTTTTGTCTCCTAGGAATGTCTGACGCCATACCTATAAAGTCTTACCAGGTGCACAGGGCAACAAAAATGGACATGACAGGGTGGATGGGGGAAGACATTGGGGCTCTAACACCACACAAAGAAAAATAATACTGTGGTTTGTGGTTATGGGACCCACTTTGGAATGCTTAAACCCTTTATGAGTTTATTTTTATACACTGGGTATTTTATGTGTCATGCTTGTATTTATATGTCATTTGTCAGCTCACACATGTTTATATTATTGCTTCACTTTTCTTATATTCCTGGAGTGAATTAAAATATCTTCACAATGTTTATAGCATTTCCAGGTACTAGGGTAATGGAGTGTTCTTGGAAGACTCTCCACATTCCCTTGCTTATCAGACCTTGACTACCTTCCATGGTATGTATGCTCTTTTCCTACTTCCACTTCACATGTCTAATTCCTTCTGACTTTAACCCAGATGAGGTTACTGACCACATCTGTCAAAATAATATCAAGATATTTTTATTATGTACCTATTTCAGAACAATTTCCATGATATCTCTGATATCTAATAGCTTTACCAGCCTTGACGTAAGTCAGAGAAAATGTTCTGCTTTATTTGTCTGAGACAGACTCTGGGGCTCGATCATCCTGGTTGTCTTCACTAATAGCAAAGATTTTGAGCAGAGATTGTTTTTTAGATATGATTATGTCCAAAGGTACAATTTAGTTTTTTTCAGAGCACATAGAGTCTGATTTTGCATATATACTAAAGTATCACTTTATTTAAAATAAAAAACAAGTTGTCACAATGATCAATTCATATTTCTGAATAGTAGTATAAGCAAATATTTAAAAAGTTTCATTCTTTTACTATTTTGTTATTACTGATATTTCTTCTTTAGATGTTTTTATTATTCTGAGAACTTTTTATAATATATGTTGATCACATTATTTCACCTTCCCAACTACCCAAAGATCCTGTACCTTCCTATGCATCCAACTTCGTGTTCTTTCATTCTCTTAAAACAAAACAAAACTACACATTACAAATTACCAGATAAAACCCCCAGCAGCAGAAATGGGCTACATCTTCTTGAGTTATTGGCCATAGACTCCACCAAAATATTAGAGGCTACTGCAAATTCTATTGATTATCTTCCACAATGTGACTGTAAGGCCATATAGGTGAAGGCACAACTTACATTATAGAACATGGAGAAAATGATCTCGAACTCAACTAGGTGTGTCAACCTTACTGACTAGTGTTCATAGTACTAGAAGGCACATACTATTAGGAGGGTAAAAATCAGTTTTCTCTATTGGAGTGACATTTGGTGTACCAGCCTCATGGAATGCTCAGGAGTAGTTGACTAACACAAAACAGACTCCATGTATTTTTGTGTACTTTGTGTGTTTTATGTCATTGTTGCTATGGTTTGGTGTTTTTGTCACTTTGTTTATATTTTGTTTTGTTTGTTTGTTTGAGAGAGAGAAAGAACTTGATGTTGGATGGGTAGGGAGGTGAGGAGGACCTTGGAGCATTTGGGGGAGGGGAAAGAATATGATTTGTGTGAAAGTTTAAAAACTAGTTTTCCAATGAAATAAAAACAGAAGAATATATAATAATATAGACATCCCATTGGTGGCTGCACATTCAAGAGTCACTTAATTCTCATTTTTTATTAAGTGTGGATTTCTACATTAACCAGCCACAGGGGAAAAAAAAACTTTATTGATGAGGTCTGACAGTTTCAGTAATGGGTAAAGAAGTATGAATTTAAAGATACAAATGTTACTGTATCTTTTTAGTAAGTGTGGTGGCTTGAATATGAATGGTCCCAATAGACTCATGTATTTAAATGCTTGGTCACCAGGGAGTGGCACTATTAAGAGTCATGGCCTTGTTTGAGTAGGTATGGTCTTGTTAGTGGAAATGTGTCATTGGGGAGGGATTTGAGGTTCCAGATGCTCAAGCCAGGCCCAGTGGCTCACTTTCTCTTCCTGCTTCCTGCTGCCTACCAATCTTAATGTAAAACTCTTGGCTTCTTCTCCAGAGCCATGTCTGCCTCTGCACCACCATGCTTCTCTGCATGCTTACTGCCATGACAATAATGGCCTAAACCTCTGGACCTGTAAACTAGCCCAAATTAAACGTTTTCCTTTATAAGAGTTTTCAGGGTCATGGTGTCCCTTCACAGCAATAGAAACTCTACCTAAGACAGAACTTTGTATCAGGGACTCAGATATTGTAGTGATAGGCCTGACTGTGCTTTTGTTTGGAGTAATGTGGACTTTGGGCCCTTGGATTAGGAAGGTAGCTGAAAACTTTAAGTGGGGGCTTAAAGGCACATACTAGTAGGAACATGGAAGACAGTGGTGCTGAAGGTGATTTGAACAGGGGGAGACAGCACAAGAGGTTTCAGAGGAGAAGAATGTTAATATGTGGACTGCTGAGGCCAGGCGTGTGTCAGGGGTATCCCTGAATGGAGGTTTAGAGTGGCTATTGTGTGAGTGTAAGAAGGTGAAGCCTGGGCTGCCTTGAAATCCCCAAGACTTTGGAGATCCATAATCTTGGAATTTCTGCTGAGTAGAGCTGCTGACATGAAGTGGAACCAGAGAAAAGTATGCTGCAGTCAACAAAGCTGATAGGAGCTGGAGAGCTGAAGAGCGTTTTGACATCAGACATGGTAAATCAGAATTTGGAGTTCGCTCAGCTGATTTTCAGCCTTGGTTTGGTCTAGTATTTCCTCACTATGTCCCTTTTTCTTCCTTTTGGGATGATCATGAATATTCTGTTCCATCGTTTGTGGGGAGTATGTGATCTGTCTTTTTATTTTGATTTTACAGGGATAACAGTTAATAGATTGCCATGAGTCTCAGAAAAGATTATGAACTTTGGATTGTTAAACAATGTTGAGACTGTTAAAGACTTTGGATCTTTTGAAGTTGGGCTAAATGCATTTTTGCATTATAATATTACCTGTGGAGGCCAGACAGTGCAATATGGTGGTTTGAAAAGGAATGGCCCCCATAGACTCATATATTTGAATGATCTGTCACAAGTGAGAGGCACTATTAGGAAGTGTGGCATTTTGGAGTAGGTGTGGTCTTGTTGAAAGAAATGTGTCATTTGTGGTGGTCTCGGGGCTTGACGAGACCCCCAAAAAAACCTCAAACTACACTTTGAGGTTTCACATGCACAAACCAGGCCCAGAGTGTCTCATCCTACTGCCTGCTCATCCTGATGTAGAACCCTCAGCTCCTTTTCCAGCACCATGTCTGCCTGTGAGTTGCTGTGCTTTCTTCCTGGATGATAATGGACTAAACCTTTAAATGTGTAAGCTAGCCCCAATTAAACAATTTTACTTTATAAGACTTGCTATAGTCATGGCATCTCTTCACAGTAATAGAAACAGCTTAGATGTCCTAAACTGATGGACAATAGAGTTTTCAGCTATAAAGGAAGGTAAAATTATAAAATTTTCTATATCAGTATAATTAAAGATATACTCTGATTATCATTTTCTCATTATTGGTTTAGGTTAGAATTCTGAATAACTTGCATAAAACTAAAGCAGGATCTTTACTATATGAAGAATTTTAGGGCCAGTGAAGATTTAAAAAGTTCAAAAAATGTCTGGAAGATTCCAAGCATTCTTGCTTTTTTTTTTTTTTTTTTTTACTATCAGCATATTTCTTCTCCTAACTTTGGGTTCTGGTGACTAATGATAAGGCAAGACATAGTACCCAGATGTTGGCTATAGATGATCAGAGATGAAGCTACATAGATACAGCAGTTGTTATGCTATTCACAAAGTATTTCCTACTTGAGATCCCACTTCAGAGTTTGGTTGAGTTGTCTTTTTTGTATTTCTTTGAGAAAGCAAATTTCTTCACCAGTGCTAGTTCTTGGAGAGGGTTAGTGGCAACCTTGAGTGTTCTCCCTTTCCCACACATTTGGTGTTTGGGTTGGATAGTTTTATATCAACTTGACACAAGCTAAAGTTATCTAAAAGGAGAGAACCTCAATTGAGAAAATGCCTCCATAAGATCTGGCTATAGGGCATTTTCTTAATTAGTGATTGATGGCTCACAAACCAGCCTATTGTGGGTTGTGCCATCCTTGGACTGATTGGTGGTCTTTTGTTTTATATGAAAGTAGGCTGAGCCAGTCATGATGAGCAAGCCAGTAATCAGAACATCTTCATGGCCTCTGCATCCGCTCCTGCCTCCAGGTTCCTGCCCTGTTTGAGTTACTACCCTGACTTCTTTAATGATGGACTATGACGTGGAAGTTTAAGCCAATAAATCCTCTCCTCCACAGCTTGCTTCTGGCCATGGTTTTTTATCACAGCAATAGTAACCCTGACTATAACAAACATGAATTACAAAACAATCAGCAAGGTGACAAGATATTCATAAAGGTATAGCAGTAGGTCTTATATAAAGCATGAGCCTAATTAGTCTAATCAATAAAAACCCAGAGTCAGATACAGAAGGTAGAAGCAGAAAGATCAGAGAAGCAGAGCAGCAGCCACTAGAAACCTCTTACCTCTACAAATCCTCAGACCAAATGGGCCTGAGATCCTGTCTCTATCCACCTTATATTCCTGTCTCCACCTCCCTAGTGTTGGGATGAAAACATGCTCTGTTTCTCTTTTAGACTGGTTCAATCTCATGTAGTCCAGGGTGGCCTTAAACTCCTGATCTTCCTTCTTCCTCTTTCCAAGTGCCTAATTCATTTCTATCTTAACTTGCATTTCCAACCCAAAACTATCTTTTGATGTCTCTCAAACATATACACTTTATACATCTTTTATGAGTGTCTTCTCTGAATTTGTTAAAGAGAAAAATTATAACTATAAAATATTTAACTCCATCAGAGATCTGAGGATATGATATTACCTGAGTAAATAGGAAATGCGGAGCAAGCAACTTCCAAAAATAAGAAATGACAGAAACAGTTGGCTGCCTGGACAGTCACCCAAGTTTCCTCTGCAATGTTGTGGCATCCATCTTTGGCCTACAGGCCTGCAATATCTGAAAGACTTATCTGTGAAGCAGGATTTTTGAAGGACTGTCCCACCTTGTCTTGGTAGAGTTCTTTAGTAACTTTCTTTTCTGTCTTGCTTGTCCAATTTGGATAGCATACTGTCAGCAGTCAAGGCAAGAGCACTTTCCTGCCCAGTGGCTAATACTTGTCAC
The DNA here is from genome assembly GCA_902168425.1 of Peromyscus attwateri. NCBI lineage: Eukaryota > Metazoa > Chordata > Mammalia > Rodentia > Cricetidae > Peromyscus > Peromyscus attwateri. Next base: position 41,132 of record CABHPP010000172.1, on the reverse strand, counting down.
AAAGAAAGTAAACTTCATATGAAGTTTTTCAATGCCCACCATCTTTTTTGAAGTAGATTGGTGCTGCCAGGAGCAGACATGTCTCATTGTCATAAAAGCAATAAACTTATGTTATTAAAACATCTTAAATCCTATATTCTGTAGATCTCTGAAGTGTTTGAAGACTACCTGTCTATCTAAAATAATCTGTTTGACCTTGAAAACATATCTATCCTGACTACAAGTTTCATTGGAATAGGTGACTAACTACTAATTTGCATTTCTTTATTATCCTAAATAGTGTGTAATAATAACTTTCAAGGACTAGAAATTTACATTACATTGTTAGATGAGCTGTAGAGGTAAAATACCTTGAACAAGAGTAGAAATGTATATAAAGTGTGTTCTAACTAAAATAACCTTAAATTTATATCAATATACAAAAATTCATTTCAATGTAAAATATTTAAAACTAGTAGTTGCTTTTTTGGTTTAAAAGTAGAGTCAATAATCTACTCCTTTATTCTATTTGTATATCCCTCCTTTTTGTTTTTAGAACAAGATCTCTGAACCTAATCTTATTTGTTCAGCTTTTTCCTCACCATTACTAATAACAACTTGTAACCAACACCCCCTAAACAATGACAAATATCTATAAATGACCAAAAACCAACCACCCCACTTCTTAGGAATCATGTTCTTAAAATTATTTCCTACTGTATGGGGGTGAAGGCATCTTTAGAGGACTCTGAAAAAAATTGGGATAATTGTCAAGTCCTGAGAGAGTTAGCTATGTCATTTGTTGTCCAGCCTCTATATAGTGAGAAAGTCCAGGGCTTGTCTCAATTCCAGGCTAGAATAATCTGTGAGTCTGGATCATCCCAGCCAGTGTAGCTAGAGTTTTTCTGGTCCTGCCTAGGCCACGGTCAGGACAAATCTCTCTCACCCACCAGTCCCATAGCCGCTTAGACCCAACCAAGTAACCACATAGAGACTTACATTACTTATAAACTGTATGGCCATGGCAGGCTTCTTGCTAGGCTGTTCTTATATCTTAAATTAACCCATTTCTATTAGTCTATACTTTGCCACATGGCTCGTGGCTTACTGGTATCTTAACAACTTCTCTTGGCGGTGGCTGGCAGCTCTCTCTCTCTCTCTCTCTCTCTCTCTCTCTCTCTCTCTCTCTCTGTCTTCCACTTCCCAGAATTCTCTTCTCTCCTTGTCCCACCTATACTTCCTGCCTGGCTACTGGCCAATCAATGTTTTATTTATTAACCAATCAGAGCAACACATTTAACATGCAGAATATCCCATTTTAAGATAGTACTATACAAAAAGAAAAGTTTTAATGAGTCAAAATAAATTTGAGGGATAAGAGATTTATGACAATAATAGTCCCGCAATTTTGGTTTTCTTCTGTCCCATATCAGGTGGCTCTTCTGATATGAAACAGAGACTGTGAATTTTCCTTTAACAACATGCTTGGGTTTAGACAAGGAGAGATTATTCTCCAATTCCAAAGCCAGCTTTAATTTTTAATTTAACTGGGACTACAAAAAGACCATTTGCATTATGTGTCTGTAGAAAACAGCAGAAATAAACATTTTAGGAAGATTTATTAAATTTTATCCTTTTGATAAATATGATAAATAAATAAAAATTTCAAATATCCTTTGAAATATGATATACCAATAGGCCAATTTACTCTTTTTCTTGGAACATGTTCTCTGGATGATTCATTATTTTTCTTCAGATGTCTCATTTGTCCAGTTGTCTTCAGATTCCTTAGCTGGTTATCTTCATTCTCCTGGAAAGACAAAAACAAAACCCTACTCCAAGCCTAACTTTGGGGATTTTCCATTTTGGCAAGTTATATCTGATCAAATGAAAAGCATTTGTTAGTCTTATAAGTTAGTTTAGATTGAATAGTCACCCTGGTTGATGAACTATCACCTCTTTTAAGCAAGAGGTCTTTCTTATTAGGTTTGTTAATTGCTCTGGGGAGGAGTTTTCCCCATGGTGACAGGGAATGATTGAACCAAATTTGACATGGGGGCCTATGAGAGGCCCCCAAGGCATTTTCTCATGGCAAAGGGTTACTCTGTGTGTCTCTTGTTGATCTGTATTCATTGGTCCAATGTCAGCCTTTGTCACATCTTCTGCATACTCAAGAAGGGAGGGGCATTCTGTTGGTATTATTCTTAGAAAGAACGTTGTTTCTAAGAATGCCTTGTTTATAATCCCTTTTTAGGTAACTTTGTTTACCACAAGTGAAACACTTGACATTTCAGTTTTTCTTCAAACATCTGGAAATCACCTCTCCTATCTAAGCATCCTCATGGTTACGAGGTTCAATATTGATTGTATCTTGGATCCATTCCTTTAAGGGTGTTGATCTTACCTTTAAAGGCCTATTTACGCCTTTGCATTGTGAATTAGCATTTTCAAAAGTAAAAAATTCAGTTACTATTTGTCTAGCTTCTGAATTGGGCATCATTCTATTTACAGCTGATGTCAATCTTTGTTAAAAAAAAAATCTGTGAACGTTTCTTTGGGGCCCAGTATAACTTTAGCAAATGAATCAGTTGTCTTTCTGATTTCTTTAACTCTATCCCAAGCACTCAAGGCTGCTTCTCAGCATAGAGCCAGGGTGTGGTCATCATATAGAGATTGTCTTTGTACATCAGCATAATTGCCCTGTCAAAGAAGTTGGTCTTTGGGAATTTCAATACTTCTAACCCTATTTCATTGTTCAATGGTCATAGCCTCTTTTTTTCCACTGGGTCCTCCACTGTAATTGAGGACCAGGTTCCAATACTACTGTAATCAAGTCTCTCAGGTCTTGATGAACAATTCTCTTACTAGTTGGCCATGGATTTAACATCTGCTTCACAAAAGGTAAATGCATACCATATGAAACTATCACTTCCTTAAATCTCCTCAAATCTAACATTTCCACAGGAATCCAGTCAGCTCTTACAAGCCTTGGGGATATCTGTCATTTGGCAGTTGTTACTATAAGGTGACTGGATAAATTAAGGTTGGTTGTTTGAAAACCTTGAGCTGTTCCTCTCTATTTTTATAAAGCAATGATGAAGTTAGTTCTCCTTTAAATTTCTTTGTCTTGGTCTGAATATCTCTATGATCTGTTTTAATAAGTTTTTCTAAGGCCTGTATCTTGGCACTCATATCAACCAACTTTTTAGGAATAAATCAGGAATTATCAAACAAATAATAAGAATTATCAAAATGATAATTAACATTTTGTCAGCCCCAGTTAAGGTAATTATCCCTTCATTTAATTGTCCCATTTTTAAACCATGCATTGCATAATCATACAGAGCTGAAGCTCCCTCCATTGTAATAGTGTTTCTCATTTTTTAACATGGGAAAAAAAAAACCTCTCTTTTTTTTGTTTTGTTTT
>CABHPP010000172.1:0-37626 GCA_902168425.1 Peromyscus attwateri | reverse complement strand
CCCACCCCCCATTTCCATCTCCTCCAGGGCAAAGACTCCCCCGAGGACTGAGATCAACCTGGTGGACTCAGCCCAGGCAGGTCTAGTCCCCTCCTCCCAGGCTGAGCCAAGGGTCTCTACTAAGCCCCAGGCTTCAAACAGCCAATTCATGCACTGAGCACAGGACCCGGTCCAACTGCCTGGATGCCTCCTAAACAGATCAAGCCAATCAACTGTCTCACCCATTCAGAGGGCCTGATCCAGTTGGGGGCCCCTCAGCCATTTGGTTCCATTTGTTTGGCCACTTGTCCCTGTATTCCATCCATCCCTGGTCCCAACAACTCTTGCTCACATAAACCCTCCTCCATCTCGCCAATTGGACTCCCGGAGCTCCACCTGGGGCCTGACCATGGATATCTGCATCTAGTTCCCTCTGTCACTGGATGGGGTTTCTAGCATGACAATTAGGGTGTTTGGCCATCCTATCACCAGGGTAGGTCAGATCGGGCTATTTCTCGACTATTGCCAGCAGTTTATTGTGGGGGCATCTTTGTGGATTTCTGTGGGCCTCTCTAGCACTTTGCTTCTTCCTATTCTCATGTGGTCTTCATTTACCATGAACATTCCTTGTGTTCCCTCTCTGTTCTTGATCCATTTGGGATCTCCTGCTCCCCCAAGTTCTCTTTCCCTCACCCCTCGCCCCTCATTACCCCCACTCACGTCCAGACTGTTCATGTAGATCTCATCCATTTCTCGTCATTGGGCAATCCCCGTGTCGTTCTTGGGGATAATAATCATACAGAGCTGAAGCTCCCTCCATTGTAATAGTGTTTCTCATTTTTTAACATGGGAAAAAAACCTCTCTTTTTTTTAAACTAATTCTCCATTTAAGAATTCCCAATTGTCTCACCAAATCTGCTGACAATGACAGTGAAGATGCTGGTGAAGTGTGAGGTTGACTGCTGCAGCATAGAACAGTAGAAGCCTAAGCAGGTGTCAAGGCAGCTATCTCCTGTGGCAGCAGCCCAAGGAGGGGGTCAAGGGAAAGCCCCCAACCCACTGGGTGAGAAGCCAAAGAGCTATCCATCTGCATGGGAGAACACGTGAAAGCAGCAAACTCAGGTGGTATTTGGACTCCAAGTGCCTGTGGTGTTTGCTGCAGGGAGGCTACAACATAAAAATCTGAAACTCTCTCAGACGATTTGGGGAAAAAAGGAAAGAAAACTTAGCCAGTGAGGTACTGACTCTGATGTGTACAGCTCCAGCATGTGCTGGCTAGTGGCTACAAAGCCACAGGCAAATGGCTTTTTCATGAATTTGTGCCCCAAAATCTGATGCCAAATGAAGTATGACCCTAATTAGTCAAAAACACAACAAAACAAAACAAAAAAGAGGAGTCAGATACCAGAGTAATTACCTGAGAGAAGCAGAACATCCACCCACCAGAGACTTCTTACTTCTACAAGTCCTCAGACTGAATCAGACTCAGATGGAGGAGATCCTGTCTCCACCCACCTTGTATTCCTGTCTCCACATCCTGAGTGCTTGAATTAAAGGCATAAGCCTCCCATGTGCTGGAATCAAAAGCATGATCTTGCCAAGTGCTGGGATTAAAGGCAAGAGCCTCCCATGTGCTGGTATTAAAGGTGTACACCACCACTGCCTGGTTCTGTTTCTCTTTTAGACTGGTTCAATCACATATAGCCCAGGGTGGCCTTAAACTCCTGATATTCCTGCTTCCTCCTCCCAAGTACTGGGGTTCAAGGTGTGTGCTATCATTGCCTGACCTCTATGGTTAATTAGTGGCTAGCTTGGTCCTCTGATCTCCATGCAAGCTTTATTTGTCAGAACACAAACAAAATATTATATAGCACTTATATTTCAGCCATAACCAACAGCTATTTAATTGGACTCAAGTCCTCCTCAACAAGAGGGAAATCATGCATAGTAGTGAAAACCTAATCAACTATTCAAGTGTAGTGGAATCATGGAAATTAGAGGAGAACCTACTACTACAATTTGATGAAACCAGTATGAATACTAACTACCTTTAAAATACTTACCGTGTATGATATACAAGCTTAGCTATCACCTCATAACAAAGAAACTTCTCTTTGTAGCAGATAGAGACCGTTACAGAAAGCCACAGTTGGTCAAAACATAGAGAAAAACTGATTGTGGGGTACGAAGCCTGGCTGATAAATCTACAACACAACCTTCATAATTAACACTCAGGGAATATCATAAAAGAGGGTGCAGGAATGCTGTAAGAGCTAGAGGACCAAGAAGTCTGCCATGAGTATATCTCTACTAGAAATTACAAGAAAACTGCACCCGTGATAAGTCAATGATATGGCTACATTAAATAAGACTTGAGCAATGCCATCCCCCAAGGACATACTAATATGTAAGGGGAAATCTCACATGGCCCCACCCATAGACAAAGATCTATGGGCAGTTAACAACTGCTGAGAAAGCGAATTAGGCATCCATATCGACATAACAGGTTCCCTAATTGGTTACCAAATACCAAGTTCTCAGACCTGATGTCATATGCAAACAAGCAACACTAAACATACTTAGCAAATTACATTTATACGGTTACTAATTTATATGTATGCAAATAAAAGTAGTTAAAAAATAGGCCATGAATTTGGGATGAAGGGGACAGAATTTGGAGGGGTTGAAGGGAGAAGAGGGAGAGACAAATGTTATAAATACATTTTAATTTTTTGAATTAAAAATAGCTTAAAAACAAAATCATGGTTAACCAATGTCCTTTGGAGTAAGAACATAAGGAGTTTCCCATAAAAAGTTATACTATGGGGATGAATAATATATTGCTGAAAAGAACAATATATTGCTGGCTGCAAGCTGAAAGCAAATGGCCTCTAGTGGTTTTTATTAACATACTAAGAATATATTGGTAGGGTCACTAGCTGAATAATACATAGCAAAGGATGCATTGCTTATATCTTAGTTTTAAAAAAATCACATCTTGAGTAAACTACCAGTAGAGTCCCCTGCAATTTGATTTACTGAATAAAAGTATAGTATCAAAACAGGCATGATGACTCATATCTGTATTTCTAACATTTGGGAAGCTAGTACAGGAGGACTGTGAGTTTGTGTTCACCCTGTGCTACATGAGCTACTATCTCAAAGCACTGCCTTCAAGTGTGATGCCACAATCAGTGATCCATCTGTTGTCTATGTGGTCCAAAGAAACAAGCTGAATAGGCATGTGTTAGAAATCATCACTCTTTCAAGCTTAGATTCCTTGATGATGGCAGCAAAATAATATCTTTAACATGTCTAGAAATAAAGTATTAATTTGGGGTTATGTTTGGTAAAACAAAAAAGTGGTAGAGGTGCCCAGTTAGATCTCCCTACTACAACAAGCCTCACTCCATCGATCAAGGGAGCAATACAAGGATTTTGTCAGCTGTTTAGCTGTCTATATCTGTTCTATTTCTAATAAGTGAAAAATGGTTGACATAGATTACCAATGTTTCATTGACAATTGATATCAGGTTAATAAATATCTTTAAATATAGTGAATCAGAATCTGAATTGCAGTACTAATTGTATTCTTGTAGAACCACTAATAGGAGGTAATACTAAGAGATTTATTATAGAAATTATACTTTATGCAATTGTATGATAAATTGGATGAATCAGTATCTTGGTTAGGATTATTATTGGTGTAATGAAACACGATCAGCAAGGCAACTTGGGGAGAAAAGGTTTTATTTGGCTTACATTTTCACATCACAGTTCATCATCAAAGGAAGTCAGGATAGGAACTCAAGCAGGGCAAGAAACTGAAGACAGGCGCTGATGCAGAGATCATGGAAGAGTGTTCCTCACTGCTTTGCTCATCATGGCTTGCTCAGCTTATTTTCTTATAGAATCCAGAACCACCAGTCCAGGGACAGCACTATCCACAATGAGCTATCAATCACTAACTAAGAAAATGACCAACAGGCTTGCCTACATCCCAATCTTATAAAGACATTTTCTCTTTAAATTAATTAATTAATTTTTCTAAGCCCAACCACAGTTTCCCCTCCCTCCTCTCCTCGCAGTGCCTCACCCCAACCTCCCTTCTTCTGCCTCACCATTCACTCCTCTTTTCTCTTCACAAAAAGGCAGGCATCCCATGTATATCAGTCAGCCATGGTACATCAAGTTTCAGTAAGACTAAACACTTTCTCTCCTACTCAGGCTGAAGGAGGCAACCCAGTAGGAGGAAAAGTCCAAAAGCAAGTAACAGAGTCAGCAATAGCCCCTATTCCCACCATTGGGAGTCCCACAAGATCAACACAACTGTAATATATGTGCAGAGGGCCTAGGTCAGTCCCAGATAAACTCTGGTAGGCAATTCCGTCTCTGTGAGTCCCAATGGTCCCAGGTTAGTTGATTCTGTGCTTTTCTTGTGGTGTGCTTGCCCCTCTGGCTCTTACAATCCTTCTTCCACCTCTTTCACAGGATTCTGCGAGGTCTGCCCATGGTTTGGCCGTAGTTCTCTGCATCTGTTTCCATCTGTTGCTGAGAGAAACAAGTGGGCTAGGCAAAAATCTATGAGTATAGCAGAATATCATTAGGAAACATTCCATTGACTTTTTTTGCCAGGCATGTTTGGTTCTATACTAGGTTTCTGGGCTGTCCAGTCTCTGAGTCCTGGTCTTCTAGGCAATGTCAGGGTGGGCTCAATCCCATGGTATGTATCTCAAGTGGGACCAGTCATTGTTTGGCCATTCCCATAATTTCTGTGCCACCTTTGTCCCAACATATTTTATAGGCAGGGCGAATTGTAGGTCAACAGTAATGTAGCTAGGTTGGGGTCCCAATCTCTCCACTCCAAGTCTTGTGTGCTTATGGTAAATGGCCAGTTCAGGCTCTGTATCCCCCATTGCTAGAAGTTTTAGCTAGGGTCACCCTCATAGATTCCTGGTAGTTTCTGTTGTACTAGGTTTCTAGCTTATCCCAGAAATGCCTTTGATTCTAGTTGTCGTTTCGAGTACTCTCTCCCTCCATCCTCCCCTGCACCTGATTCTTCTTGTTCCAATGCTCACCACACCATCTAGACTTCTCTACCCATCCATCTGTTGATACCTATTTTATTTCCCTTTCACAGTGAAATTCATGTGCCCCACCTTGAGTTTAGCTTCTTTGGGTCTGTGGATTGTAGCATGGTTATCCTTTAGTTTATGACTAATATCCACCTATAAGTGAGTTCACACCATGTTTGTCTTTCTCAGTCTACATTATCTTACTTGGGATTTTCTTTTCTAAATCAACCCATTTGCAAGCAAATTTCATGATGTCATTGTTTTTAACAGCTTCCTAAATCTCCATAGTGTAAATGTACCACATTTTCTTTATCTTCAGTTGAGGATCTAGGTTTTTCCAGTTTCTGAATATAATGAATAAAGCTGCTATGAACATAGCTGAGCAGGTGTCCTTGTTGTTTGGTAGAGCATCTTTTGGGTATATGCCCAGGAGTGGTATAGTTGGACCTTGAGGTTGATTGATTCCCAATTTCCTGAGAAATCACCATATTGATTTCCATGTGACTGTACAAGTTTGCATTCCCATCAGCAATGAAGGAGTGTACCCTCTTGCTCCATATCCTCACCAGCATGAGCTGTCATTTCTGTTTCTAATCTTAGCCATTCTAACGGGTAGAAGATGGTATCTCCAGTTGTTTTGATTTGCATTTCCCTCATGGCTAAGGATGTTGGACATTTCTTTAAGTGTTTCTTGGCCATTTGAGATTCATCTGTTGAGAAATTTCTGTTTACATCTGTACCTCATTTTTTAATTGGATTTCTTAGTTTGTTGATGTTTAGTTTCTTGAGTTCTTTATAACTTTTTTGGAAATTAACTGTGTGTCAGATGCTGAGTTGGTGAAGGTCTTTTCCTATTCTGTAGATTGCCATTTTGTCCTTTTTAATTTAAATAATTTTTATTGAGATTTTCTATTCATTTTACATACCAACCACAGATTCACCTGTCCTCCCTCCTCCCACACCCAAGCCTTCCCCCCCCCACCAAACCATTCCCCTTTCCCACTTCCTCCAAGGCAAGGTCTCCCATGGGGCATCAGCAGAGCCCGGTACATTCAGTTGAGGCAGGTCCAAGCCCCTCCTTCCTGCACCAAATGTCTCACTATAGGCACTAACTGTCATCATAGAACCCTCATCCAGTGACTGATGGAAGCAGATGCAGAGATCCATGGCCAGGTCTCAGGCAGAGCTCCAGGAGTCCAATTGATGAGAGAGAGGAGGGATTCTATGAGCAAGGGATATTGAGACCTTGACTGGAAAAATTATAGAGACAACTAGCCAAACTAGTGGAAATGCATGAACTGTGGATCAACAGCTGAGGAGCCCCATGGTACTGGACTAGGCCCTCTGGATAAGCAAGACAGTTGTTTAGCTGGAAATTTATAGGGGGCTCCCAGGCAGTGGGATCGGGACCTGTCCCTAGTGCATGAGCTGGATTTTTGGAACCACTTTGTCCTTTTGATGGTGTCCTTTGATAAAGGCATTTTCTTAATTGAGGTTCCTTTTTCTCAGATGACTTCAACTTGTATCAAATTAGCAAAAAGCTACCCAGAGGGATGTCCTTCAGAGCTGGGCAGGAGTATTGATTGTTTCCTTCCCTTGGCATTTTGCATAGCACCTTCAAGTACTATGAGAGCTGGTCCTCAAGGAAGAGGCTTTTAGGTCCACTCCAAGAGGAATACTCAGAGTCCTGTGTGGGAAATACATCGTTCAATGTATATGATGGCTTCAGCAACAGTGATTTACCTTCAACTTCTGGAAAACAAAAAAAGGGCAATAGCAATAGTCCTTACAGTTTAGGAACCCTCTTGAACTCCCCCAATAAAATAAGCAATCCTGTGATGGCTGGTTTTATGTCAACTTGATACAAGCTATAGTAATCTTGGAAGAAGTAACACCAATTTTGAAAATGCTTCCACTAGATTGACCTGTCAACAAGATAATGGTATGTTTTCTTGATTGGTAATTGATTTAGCTGGAGCCAACCTATTCTGGATGGTGCCACACCTGTGTATATGGTCCTAAAATGTATCAGAATGCAGGCTGAGGACATCATAAGGAAGCAAACCCACAAGGAGTACACTGCTCCATAGCATCTGTATCAATTCCTTTCTCCAGGTTCCTGTCATGTTTGAGGTCCTTCCATATTCTCTCACTGATGGACTACTACCTGACTACCTGAAATTTTAAGAAAAAATATCTCCAATTTATTTTTGTTCATGGTGTTTTGTCACGGTCATATAAACCTTAGTAAGAAAAACGTGAAGGGAGTTTTCTCATGCATAACATTGTGGTTTCTGAAAGATTGTCTGTCTTTGAGGGAAGTATTGTCTCCCTAAGTGGCACAGCTTCATTGGAACATGTGTGAATGTATGCAAGCATATATATATATATATATATATATATATATATATATGTGTGTGTGTGTGTGTGTGTGTGTATGTGTATTTTTAATTTTTAGTTTTATTTTTAACTTTAGGTAAACATGAAATAATATGATTCCTTTTGTCTTTTTCAGATATCCTCAGTATTATTTTCCTTAACTCCCTCCCTCTCCTTCTGTATGGACCTCCCTTCTCCCTTTGTGATTAACAAACATACTTTGAATTTTTTCACTTTCTCTTTCACAACACTTATATCCTTCTAGTCTCTTTGGTGCCCCCACCCCATCCATGGTTCCGTTTTACTTTTCTAGTTTCTGTGATTACTCCAAGTTTTACATTCACAGCTGAGTATTTGGGAACTAGGAATTATAGATAAGAGAGAAATCAGGATTCGCTTTCTGAATTTGCTTATTTCAGTCAACTTATTTTCTAATTCCTTCTTTTTAGTTGAAATTTTCATGATTTCAATTTTCTTTACATCTGAGTAAAATTTTATTGTGCATATCTACTACATTTTCATTATCCATTTATTAGTTGAAGAACCTCTGTAGTTGTTTCTATGTCATAACTATTGTGAGTAGAGCAGCACTTAATATGGATAAGCAAGTATTTGTAGAGTAGGATGTAGAGAATTTGGGCATTTTCACAGACTGATATAGCTGGAACATATGGTAGATCTAATTTTAGTTTTGTGAGATTTCTCCTCACTTATATCCAGCATGACTGCCCCTCTTTGTAATCCTACCAGCAGTGAATGAGGGTTCTCCTTTTCTTATATCCTAGACAGCATCTGTTAGTGGTAGTTGTTTTATTGAACTTAGCCATTCTGGCTGTCATAAGATAAAACCTTAAAGTTACTTTAATCTGCATTTTAGTAATTCTTAAGATAATAGACATTTTTGAGATATTACTTATCTATTTTTAATTCTTCTTTTGGGACTCCTCTGTTCAGTTTTATAGCCCATGTTTTAAATATGTCATTTGATCACATTAATAACATCAAATTCCTTGAATCCATTGAGAAAGAAATAGACACTTATTTATGCATTTTGTGCCAGGGTTTATAAAAATATCTCCAATGAGATGTAGTAACATGGTGTTTTAGTCAAGTTTTTAAACACCATGCAATCTGAGTCAAATTAAGATGTATAGCATAAGTGGATCAAGAGCATTCTGCATATTACTAAATGTTATGGATAAAGTACTGAATTTCTTGGGTGAAGCACAGAATTTCTTGGAGAGAACATACAGCCAATGGAGTAGGAAAGTAGACTTGGTTCCTTAAGCTTTCTTTTTCTACAGTATACAATGGGCATGGGCATTTAGTTCCTCAAGATAGCTGGATGAACAGAAAAATAGTCTCACTTTATCCACTTTCTAATTTGCCTTAGGAAGTAGCAAATTTGCCTCATTTTTCATAGTAAAAATATATAAAACTAGAGGTGTTGGTTACTAGGAGTATGCTTAGAACAATCTGCTTAGAACATACTAGGAGTATGCTTAGAACAATCTGAGGACACAAGAAACAACCTTGGGTACCAGCTACTCTGAAATCAAACAAATGCCTTATTTCCGGAAGCTGGCTTAGTCAAGGTGTCGACTGTCTTCCAAGTTTCCACAAAGTTCCCACAGAAGATGAGTTTCCCCTCCCAAATCATCTGAAATTGTCATTTATCAATGTCTATTCCAACCTCCCAAATCATCTGAAATTGTCATTTATCAATGTCTATTCCAAAAGAGGGGAAAGGTTATGTACCTGCTCTTCCCTCTTCCATTAAAGTAATGCATTTTAGTTGTTAATTTTATGAAAGGAATATAAGTTTGATACTATTTTATATGTTTACAGTGATAGAGACTTGGAAACAACAGAATGACCCTGCTAAATTATGAGTTTTAGATCAAGAGTTGGATACTGTCATTAGAGGAAACCATGGTTCACATCATTAAAATTTGTATATATTATCATTTTGGATTATTCTTAAAAGGTAACCAACAAAGTAGATTTTGTGATGGTAGGGAGGTGATTGATCCTATGCGGGAGAAAATGAGCTCCTTCTACAAAACACAGAAGGAGAAGCATATTTGGAAAGTATGTGGTTTCTTCAGTGAACTTAGGACTCCCCCACGACTTCTGCTAAAGTAAATGCAAAACTATAACAGTCTTGTAACACAAATTGCTAAAGAGTATTATTAATAAAAAAAAAAAACACCCAGAGCCAGATATAGGGGTGAAAGCTGAGAGATTTGAAGAATAGAACAAACCAGCCACAAATTCTTATCACTAGGAAATCCTCACCCTGTATACTCACGCCTTACATACTTTCTGTACCCTGCCATCTTACTTCCTCTCTCCACCCAGCTACATCACTTCCTTTTTCTGCCCAACTCTATCACTTCCTGTCTGTCTGTACAGACCTCCAGACCTCTATGGTTAACTAGTGCTGGGATTAAAGGCATATGCCATCACATCTGGCTCTTTTCCAGTGTGGCCTTGAACTCACAGAGATCCAGATGAATCGCTGCCTCCCCAATGCCAGGATGAAAGATGTGTGCTACCACTACCTGTCCTCTGGGTCTAATGTAGTGACTGGCTTGGTCCTTTGATCCCCAGGCAAGCTTTATTTGTTAGAGCACAAATAAAAGATCACCATACAGTCTATGGAGGAAGAACATAGCCATCAAACAAGAACAATCACCAATTTTATGTGCAAACTTAATTGGGTCATTTTTTTTTAATTTATTTTATTTTATTTTACAATATAATTCAACTTTACATATCAGCCATAGATTCCCCCGTTCTCCCCCCTCCTGCCCTACCCCCCTCCCCCCGGCCCACCCCCCATTTCCATCTCCTCCAGGGCAAAGACTCCCCCGAGGATTGAGATCAACCTGGTGGACTCAGTCCAGGCAGGTCTAGTCCCCTCCTCCCAGGCTGAGCCAAGCGTCTCTACTAAGCCCCAGGTTTCAAACAGCCAATTCATGCACTGAGCACAGGACCCGGTCCAACTGCCTGGATGCCTCCTAAACAGATCAAGCCAATCAACTGTCTCACCCATTCAGAGGGCCTGATCCAGTTGGGGGCCCCTCAGCCATTGGTTCACAGTTCATGTGTTTCCCTTCGTTTGCCCACTTGTCCCTGTATTCCATCCATCCCTGGTCCCAACAACTCTTGCTCACATAAACCCTCCTCCTTCTCGCCAATTGGACTCCCGGAGCTCCACCTGGGGCCTGACCATGGATATCTGCATCTAGTTCCCTCAGTCACTGGATGGGGTTTCTAGCATGACAATTAGGGTGTTTGGCCATCCTATCACCAGAGTAGGTCAGTTCGGGCTATTTCTTGACTATTGCCAGCAGTCTATTGTGGGGGCATCTTTGTGGATTTCTTTGGGCCTCTCTAGCACTTTGCTTCTTCCTGTTCTCATGTGGTCTTCATTTACCATGAACATTCCTTGTGTTCCCTCTCTGTTCTTGATCCAGTTGGGATCTCCCGCTCCTCCGAGTTCTTTTTCCCTCGCCCCTCGCCCCTCATTACCCCCACTCATGTCCAGACTGTTCATGTAGATCTCATCCATTTCTCCGTCATTGGGCGATCCCCGTGTCTTTCTTGGGGTCCTGTTTTCCAGGTAGCCTCCCTGGTGTTGTGAGTAGCCGTCCAGTCATCCTTGTTCAGCAACTAGTATTCTCCTATGAGTGGGTACATACCATATTTGTCTTTCTGAGTCTGGGTTACCTCACTCAGGAGGATTTTTTCTAGATCCCTCCATTTGCCTGCAAACCTCATGATGTCATTGTTTTTCTCTGCTGAGTAGTATTCCATTGTGTATATGTACCACAGTTTATTTATCCATTCTTCAGTTGAAGGGCATCTAGGTTGTTTCCAGGTTCTGGCTATTACAAATAATGCTGATATGAACATAGCTGAGCAAGTGCCCTTGTGGTATGATTGAGCATTCCTTGGGTATATGCCCAAGAGTGGTATAGCTGGATCTTGGGGGAGATTGATTCCCAATTTTCTAAGAAAGCGCCATATTGATTTCCACAGTGGCTGTACCAGCTTGCATTCCCACCAGCAGTGGAGGAGAGATCCCCTAGCTCCACATCCTCTCCAGCACAAGGTGTCCTCAGTATTTTTGATCTTAGCCATTCTGACTGGCCTAAGGTGGTATCTCAGAGTTGTTTTGATTTGCATTTCCCTAATGATTAGGGATGTTGAACAATTCCTTAAATGTCTTTCAGCCATTTGTGTTTCCTCTGCTGAGAAGTCTCTGTTTAGTTCTATAGCCCATTTCTTAATTGGACTGTTGGGCATTTTGATGTCTAATTTCTTGAGTTCCTTATATATTCTGGATATCAGTCTTCTGTCAGATGTGGGGTTGGTGAAGATCTTTTCCCATTCTGTGGGCTGTCACTTTGCCTTATTGACTGTATCCTTTGCTCTACAAAAGCTTCTCAGTTTCAAGAGGTCAATTGGGTCATTTTATATATGTACATATATATTGGTGTGTCTGTGGCTGCTTCTTGGTGAAATTAACATTTGAGACAGAATTTTTCTTAGCACAGATTCCTTTCTCTAATGTAATAGATCTCATTCAATCAAAGATTGACTAGAACAAAGGCCTTACTAAAAGGGAATTCCTGCTGGGCTGGTAGTATATGCCTATAAACTTTAAAAATTGAAATCATAAAATTGTGATTTTGAAATATGCCTGGGCTACAGAGTCAGACCCTGTCTCAAAAACAAAACCTGGACCCAGAATGCAGCTACACAGTGATTATTCTATGTCTCTGGCTTGTTGCCTTAGTTTTGTTTCCTGTTGCTATCATAAAATATTCGGACAAAAGCAATGTATCAGGAAAAGATTTTATTTTAGGTCAAAATTCCAGGTTATAGTCCATCATAGGAAGGAAGTCACAGCAGGAAGACTTTGAGAGAAATGGACATATGGAATCTACAGTCAGAAGAGAGAAAAAGACATTTGCATGCTTTCACTCAGCTTGCAATCAGCATTCCACTCTTGCACAGTTTAGGATCCCTTTCTTATGGAATGGTGTCACCCACACAGAGAGAGTCTTCTGGTCTCCAATAATATAATCAAGACAGTCTTCCACAGACAGGCCAATCTAATCTAGAAAATTACTTGTTTAGATTCCCAGATGTTGGGCCAAGTTGTCAATGGAAACTGACCATCACAATTACCAGTTGTACATCTTAGAACTTACCATCCTTCATAGTCTTGCGAGGCTATTTCCATATCATCTATCTCTGTATCATCTATCAATCACACACACACACACACACACACACACACACACACACACACATGATTCTAAAGATATACAAATAAAAGAGGATTTTTTTCTTGCAGTTTTCTAGAGAACCCACTTGTAAACCTGTGGCTGTTATTGAGAGACTAGCAAAGCCTTTCTGAGTAACCTGGTTCTTGCTTTTTACTTGTCTCATATTTGTACATGTCTGTACTCTGCTCTTAGTGAAGTTTGGAGCTTTTCATCTTCCTATAAATTTTTAATGGTTCCATCAGGACCAGGTCAAAGTGTCTGTTGGGGCATATAATCCCTCAATTATTTTCTGTATCTTACCCTATGAATCACAGTTCCCCAGGGAAAAGATACCTTTATTGAACTCTGCTGTCTCTAGTGCCAGGACTTTCTAGTTTAATGTGTTTATGCAAGTGAAATTGTGGTCATTTCTAACAATACCAATCCTCGTACTCAAATGAAACTTATTACTGTTGTATTTCTTTAAACAAGCCACTGAATAGCTGGATTATCTCTATAGGGCCATGTTTTGAAGCCCCTTCTCTGTACAGCATCTTCCAGTATGTTTGTGAATGCCACCTATTTCTCATTCAAGTCAATAACCATCTCACTACTTTGATAATTTGGTTTCTTACCAGTGTAACTGAGTGTCCACATTCAGTAGAACAACTCCCTCACACTGTTGTATTAAAAGATAGTTCTTGATGTGAGCTTGATGATATTAGCACTGTGGATGAAGCAAAGTAGTGGCATCAATGATAATGGTGATACAGATGGTGACAGGCCAAAGCTGTTGCTCAAAATGTAGTTACATACCCACACAATTCAAATTAAAGGGAGTTATGAACTACAGCAATAAGTTCTTCAGATATGATGGCCCATTTATAGCAAAATAAACTGATCCTGATTCACTATTAACTAATTTTTTCCAACCATGTATTACAGGAATTGGTTTTACTTTCTTCATCTGTTCTTCTATATGCATTTGAGTGAGTAGTCTTAATGACTACTAAGCAATAGCATGCTGAAAGGAAGTAGGTAAGGCCAATTTAGCTGGCAGAATTCCATCAGGGAGATTATGTGGAAGCTTGATCCCCATTGTATGCCATATTGGGATCAAGCCTCCTATTGCTGAAAATCACAGTGCTTCTGATCTCAGCATATCAGAAAAGCTGCTAAAAACAACACCTTAGATATTATTTATTTAGCAAGAGGCAGGAGCAGTGATAGAAATTTCTCTCTTTGAAAATTCCCACAAGAAGGGCGAGATGAAGAGAAGAATGACAAAAACTTTGTAGAAGTACCAGGGAGATGGAAGCTAAACTGCTGAAACAAAGGACATGGGGAATCTTTGAAAGGTGACCACTTTTAATAGCATTACACAAACCCAGAGCAGAAACTTCAGACTTATTTCTGACTTCTATATTCCCAAACAGGAGCCATGTGTAAGGTAAGAGATATATAAGCATAAGAAAAAGGAAAAGAATAATCATTCTTTTCATCATAGCTAAGTGCAGAGATGTAGAAATCATTCTCATACCCACATGCACTAAATACCCACAGTTGTGGTATTTCTTAGGATAAAATGATGATGCACATGAAGCTGTGTTGTGGGATAATGCTTTTGTACACTGGTTTAATAAAATGCTGATTGGCCAGTTGCCAGGCTGGAAATTTAAGCAGGATAAGAAGACAAGGAGAATTCTGGGAAGAGGAAGGCTGAGTCAGGAGACACCAGTCCCCCCCACAGGGAGCAGCATGTAATGGCACACAGGTAAAGCCACGGAAAACATGGTGACATAAAGATTAACAGAAATGGGCTGAGTTTAAGTGTAAGAGCTAGTAGTAGTAAGCCTGAGCTAATGGCTGAGAAGTTTTAATTAATATAAGCCTCTGTGTGTGTACTTAGGCCTGAGCAGCTTTGGACTGGGTGGGACACAGGAAAACTTCCAGCTACAAAGCTGGAAGACAGAATTAATGGTGTTATACTATATTCTATCTATATTTCTCAACACCCCTCCTAAGCTTTCCACTCTTCTAGAAATATCAAATCTGGCCATTAGTTCATGTATAAGTCACTGACAAAAGGTGTTGCACACTGCTCTAATGTTGCTCCTGACCATTTAGAAATCTACCTATTGAATGAGGATGGAACTAAACTACCTTTCTTCATAAAAACCACACTGCAAATCCATACTATCAGCCTCATCCTCTCTATGTATGATTAGTGATCCCTCTGGTATTACTATTAAATGTTAGATATTGACACATTCAGTGCTGGGAGCCACAGAAATATGAAGTAGGAATTCATCTGGCTATGACAAAAGCTGATACCTGGAAGAAGCCAAGGGCATTTCCAGAGGATAAAGCCAAGATTCAAGGAAGTCTTGGTGATATTGGCTCTTGAATATTAGCTGTTTTCCTGCACTGAATTTCTTGCATGCTATTGTAGCTTCTCCATTTATAGATCAATGTGATCATTCACCGGACACAATTTCCCCTGTGCTATTGGAATATTTGGGCAACCATTCCCAACTGTGCTGAAAGCAGCAGCATAGCCAGACACCCAATTTCAAACCTCTCTGTAGCTATTGTCATTAGCAACATCTGGCCAGAACCTTCTCTCAATGGAAGTATCATATCTGAGAAACTTCCCAGACATTTTAAGAACAGACTGTCTGTCAGAGAAGATAAAGATTTACACTAACAATTGCCCAGGCCAGGCGGATGTGCTAATTAAGCTTAACTTTCTCCTTTTTCAAATCTTATCTCTAGTTCCAGATCTCCCTTTAACAATTACTATGTGCATCTAACTGTGACTCAGTGAGTGCCTAGCCACTGTTTGCACTCCTTAGCCCTGCCAGAAAGCAGCAGCAGCCAAGATAGTTTGCACAGATAAGGAGCCAAAAGAAAATAGGGCAGTTTTATTTTCACTCATCACTGATAGACTCCTAACACTTTACCTAACCATTTCTAAGAATATAGTTTGAGCACATAATTTCTCTTCTAACCGAATTTAGCTCTCACTTGATTCTATTCCCCATTAGTCACTTCCTTTTTGAGTTGTAAATGATAGCTGACAACTACTGCTCTTTGTGGGGACCTTATTGCTCTTCCTTTTGACCCTGAGGGAATTCAAGCCTGGTGACTTTGCCTTAGCTAGAGCATTGCTATTGCATGGGTATATAACTGCAAACCTCAGAGACTTGAAGAGAACTAGATTGGAGAACTAGTAGAGAGAACTAGAAGAATGAAATGGAAGATGAGGAAGAGTCAGGTGGGGAAAAACAAGGTGAAGAAGAACAAGATGAGAAAGAAGGATGTGAGAGAAGAGCCAAATGGGAAAGAACTAGATTGATGAGACCCTACATGGGACAGAACTAGATGAAGGAATTAAGATAACACTTAGAGGGAACAGCAGGAAAATATAGACAGAATTCAAACAGAAAAGAGCTAAATAAGAGAGCAGAATAGAAGCTGTGTAGAGAGAGAACTGACTCAGAAGAATAAAGTGTATGGACTAAAGAGTTTCGTGTACTTAGATTCATTTCATATCATCTAAGATTAGATTATGATTACATTATCATCTGGTTGTAGATTCTTCAATGGACTGTGTGAGAAGGCTATTGAGGGACAGGACCCCAAAAGTCTTCTTAATTTGGCTTTTCTTTGAGTAAATCTTCAGATGTGAATGTGTGTTCACCAATAAAAGTACGTGGTTCAAAGAATAACTACTTACAAAATCAAAAATTAGAGCTACTGATGTGAGCTAATAGTATTGATATAGCATATGAGAAATAAAAAAATATCCTACTTCTATTCCAATAGGATCCATTTTTTGCTTCCTTGCCTTTATATAAAACATTACATTTCTATAACAGTGTATTTTTATTTGTTTTTGTTTATTTGTGATTTTATTTTGTTTTGTTTTCACATCCCAACCAAAGTTTCCCCTCCCTCCTCTCCTCCCAGTTCCTCCTCCCATTTCCCTTCCTCCCATCCATTCCTCTTCCTCTGTTTCTCTTCAGATGGAAGTGGGCCTCCCATGGATATCAACCAACCAGGGAATAGCAAGTTGCAGCAAGACTGGACACCTCTTCTATTAAGGCTGAATGAGGAAAACTGTAAGAGGAAAAGGTCCCAAGCAACAGTGTCAGAGACAGCTCCTGCTGTCACTGTCAGGAGTCTCACGAAAAGAGTAAGTTACACAATTGTAACATATACGCAAAGCTGTTTAGATCAGTTCCATGGAGAATCTGTGAAAAAGTAGTTTTTCTTTTCTTTTTTCTTTTTTGTTTTTTGAGACAGGGTTTCACTGTGTAGCTTTGGAACCTTTCCTGGAACTCACTCTGTAGTCCAGGCTGGCCTCAAACTCACAGAAGTCTGCCTGGCTCTGCCTCCTAAGTGCTGGGATTAAAGGCGTGCACCGCCGCCACCGCTGTCACCACCACCCAGCTGGGAAAAGTAGATTTTTTTTTTAAACCTTGTGTCTGTTTCGATTATCTATCTCAATTTCATTAGCTAATATTGATAGTATTCAATCAACGAATTACTCTCTACTCTTAATATGTGTTTACAAAGACCAAATCATCCCAAAATTTAAAATTAGATCACCCTGCAAATAAATACATATATTTCCTTTTGTCTGAACTCAGCATTTAATGGAGGGCTTTGGGGTTCCTGGAAAACATACTCCTAGAGGGGTTTTGCATTAATGCATTAGGACTACAATAAAATGACATGACTTGAATCACTTATAAACAACATAGATTAATTCACAACCTGTGATTTCGAGGGATGGGATGTTCAAGGTCAAAGTACCAGCAGATTTTGTATTTGTTGGGAATTGTTTCCTTTTCATATAGTAAAAGAGGCCTGCTAATCATGGTGGTTTGAGTAAGAATGGCTCTCCTAGACTCATATATTTGAATATTTAGTTCCCAGTTGGTGGACAGTTTATAAAAGATAGACATTATAGCCTTGTTGGAGGAGGTATGTCATGTCACAAGGGGTTGTGTGTGTGTGTGTGTGTGTGTGTGTGTGTATGACTTTTGAAGGTTTCAAAAACCCACACCAAGCTCAGTCTCGCTTTCTCTATCTTTGCTTCCCACCTGTGGATCAGGATGTAAGCTCTCAGCTACTGCTCCAGCACCATGCCTACCTGTCTGCTGCCATGCCCCTTACCATAATAAACATGGACTAACGGGTGGTGGTGGAGCACGCCTTTAATCCCAGCACTCGGGAGGCAGAGGCAGGTGGATCTCTGTGAGTTCGAGGCCAGCCTGGTCTCCAAAGCGAGTTCCAGGAAAGGCACAAAGCTACACAGAGAAACCCTGTCTGGAAAAAAACCAAAAAAAAAAAAAAAAAAAAAAAAACATGGACTAAACCTCTGAAACTGTAAGAAAGCCCCCCAAATAAGTTCATCCTTTTATAATTACTTTAGTCATGGTGTCTCCTCACAGCCATGGAGCAATGAGACTTACTAGCATGCTTCCCAGAGCTTGGTGAGCCTGTTCTCTTATATCCAGGACCAGCAGCCCAGAGGTGGTGCCAGCCACAATGAGCTAGATCCTCCACATCAGTCATTGTTCAAGAAAATGCTTCACAAACTTGTTTTTGAGCCAATCTAATTGGGAGAATTTTCTCAACTGAAGTCCTCTCTTGGCAGATAACTCTGGCTCATATCAAGTTGGTAAAAACTAACTAAAACTAGGTAGATTTTAAAAAGTAAACATAACCTTCATATTTTATTAGGTAATAACTAACAAACAACATGAGGCTGGAACAACAGCTTATTATAAGGGAGTGCTTGCCTGACAGCATAAGAATCTGAGATTGAATCTCTAGCATACATATAAAATGTCAGGCATGGCTTCATGTTCCTGTAAGCTCAGCATTAGAGGCAGACACAAACAGATCTTGAGAGCTTACTGGTCTGAAAGACTAGCCAAAATAGTAAGCTTCTATTCTTACTATTTTGTAAGTAAGGTAGTAAGGAAGAAACCATTACAGAAAAACACCTGGCATCTTCCTCTGGCCTCTGCATGAGTGCATGAGCACACATGTACAGGCACACACACACACACACACACACACACACACAGACATACACACACACACACACACACACACACACACACAAAGACTGATAAAGATAATATGTATGAAGTAAAATATAAAAAGGATATGAAGGAGAGAACATGACTGAAAAAATATTTGAGACCTAACAGGTAGAAATTTCTAAAATTTAATTTAAAAAAACCTCAAAAAGTTATATGTAAGATGTTAGTTGAACATTAAGTATTAAAATTACTAATAAATCTTTCTCAAAAATCTATTCAACCTGATGCCCAAATGACAGTTGAACAAAGATGGCATGGATAGACCTGCCAAAGGAAAGCCCATGAGGCCTCAACCCTGTGCAAAGGACTGCAGACAACTAAGAAAATCTGGAAGGAAGAGAGGAGGTCTTCAGGTAAAAGCACACCAACTGGCTGTCCAGTGCCAAGTGGACAGCAGCCTTGAAAACATACATACAAGTAACGTTATATGGACTGAACAGGTAGGAATATATGTGTGTGTGTGTGTGTGTGTGTGTGTGTGTGTGTGTGTATGTGTGTGTGTGTATCATATGTGCTTGCAGGAACAATCAGTGAAAAGGGAGAGCATGAATTTGAAGAAGTGCAAGGAGAGGGTATAAGGAGTGTTTGGAGGGAGGAAAGGGAAGGGAGAAATGTTTCACTTACTATCTAAAAAATAAAGTGTCAAAGAAAAATGTATTCAACATTGTTATCCATCAAGGAAAACCAATTTAAAATTACTCTGAGAGGCCTATCATCCCTATCCTTAAGAAAACAAATGACAACAAATATTGGTAAGGATGTGAGGAAAAGGAAAACCTTACCTGCTGATGCAACCATTTTGAAAATCAATGTGATTTTTTTCTTTAAAACTAGCTACCATATTATCCATCTGTGTTATTCCTGGGAATATACAAAAGACTTTGAATCCTTCTCAACATCCATATTTATTGCTTCATTATTAGCAATAGCAAGGAAATGGAGCCAGTTTAGGTGCCCACCAACAAATGAATGAGGAAAGAAAATGTGGCACATAGACAAATCGAATTTTATTCAGCCATAAAGAAAGGTGAGATTATGACATGGGAATGAAAATGGATGGAATGGGAGAGCATTATGTTTCATGAGGGAACATGAACTCAGAAATACAAATACCACATGCTCTTTCTCATATGCATATCTTAGCTTCTCATATTTATATGTGTGACTCATATGGGAGTGAGTGGGAGTGGAGGTCAGGATACTAGAAAGGGGTACAGGAGAAGGAAAAATTGGCTGTGAGGAATTGGTGTGTGGAGTATAATTGAACACATGTGACGTGAATGTGGAAAGGGCAATAGGATGACAGACCAGTCTAAGCTGTGAGAGGTAAAGAGAGGAGGGAAAGGAGAAGCTGGCTCTATTGTAATTTAGTATATGTGCAAATTCCAGTAAAAAACCATGTTACTTGTTTATTAATAAAATAAATTGTGTTTTTCAAAAAGAGAAGGGGAAAGATTAGACCATTTTCATGACCATTTGCAATAAAAAAAATTCTTAGCAAACTCAGAATGGGTGGGGTGTGCTTAGTTTGATTTATGACAGGTAGAAAATGTCTATTGGAGACATCATACTCAAGGGTAAAAAGCCTTCATGCTTCCTATAAGAGGTCATGAATATCACTTTTCTTAATATATTATTGGAGGTCTCACTCAGTGAAATGAAGCAAGTAAAAAAATTAAAGATACCATATGGAAAGAGGTTAAATTTTTCTCTTGATCATGCATACAGAAAACTACTACAAAGAACCCCAAAATGGCTATAAGACTCCAAACTAAGTTTTCTATGTCATAGAATTAAAAAATAAATTAATTAATTAATGCACAAAAGAACTGAGTAGCTGCCTTGTCAAAATGACAAGGTGGCTAGAATGGTGGCCAAGTTTATGAATAAGTGTTCAGTGTCAATTGTTGTCAGGGAAATGCAAATCAAAATCACAATGGATTATCAGGGTACCTGTGTTACCTAGCAAGGAAACTGAATAGAAGCAACAACATGATGTCATTGGTAGGAATGTAAATTGTTTTACCCACTGTAGAAAACTGTATGTTGATTCCTAAAAGAGAAAAAAAATGTGGAACTATTATATATATATATGACTGAGCAGCACCACATATGCTTATATAGCCCAAGGATTTGTTTTTTCACAGTTGTTGTGTGATATTCTGTTTGTGTTCTGAAAAATAAAGCTTGCCTTGAGAGAAAATAAATAAATAAAAGATGTGACAGTGGCACTTGTGTCCTGGAGATAACCAACAGCTACCCAGTTGGATTTAAGGCCTGTTCAGTTGGAGGAAATTCATGTCTGACACTGTGAATGTAAACAATTACCACTAGCTGGTGAGGCCATGAAACCTAGAGGAGAACCAACTACAGGCACTTTCTTAAATCAGTATCATTTTTAACTGCATTCTAAATACTTATCCTTATATCCTCAATTAGCATATCTCTCATCTTTAACCAAATCGGCTTCTTTTTGCAGCAGACAGATTTTTAAAGAAAGCTACAGCTGAGATAAGCTCATTGTGTGATGCCTGCCTCCATTTAACACATTTACAACATAACCTGTATACTTAAGCCTCAGGGAACATTGCAGAAGAAGGCCCCAAATCACTGAAAGAGCCAAAGCATGAGGAGGTCTTCTGGAAAAAAAAAAAAACCTGTCGTGAGTGGAGGGAGGGAGGGAGGGAGGGAAGGAATCTAGATCTGGGATTTGGAGCTGAATATAATCAAGAAATATTAATTGATATTCTGTTAGACTTAATAAAAGATATTGTCATAAAAAATATGTAGAGCCAAAAATTAAAATGGCATGTTTTCTTTTTTGAAAGAAGTGAATGATTTATAGTATAAAATACTTAAAGCAAACAGAATCATAGAAAATCATTTAATGTTTAACTGCTACTCAAATCTCAAGTGCAATGTTTAGGAAACAATTAGAGATACAGCATACTTTAATATACTCCCTGAGTTGCATCAGTTTTTCAATGACATGGCTGAGATGAAGCAACCTCTCTTATAAAAGTCTCATAGAATCCGGGTGGTGGTGGTGGCACATGCCTTTAATCCAAGCACTCGGGAGGCAGAGCCAGGCAGATCTCTGTGAGTTCGAGGCCAGCCTGGTCTACAGAGTGAGATCTAGGACAGGCACCAAAACTACACAGAGAAATTGTGTCTTGAAAAGACAAACAAACAAAAACAAATAAGGTCTCATAGAATCAAGGGTGTAAAAGCATAACATTGACGGTAGTGAAGTGGCCAAGGAACTAAGTGCTTACCACATAAGCAGATCTGAGTTCAAATCTCCTGAAGCTACATCAAGATTGACATGGTTGTATACATCTGTAATACAGAGTTTCTGAGGCAAGATGGATGGTTGAGCACTGGAACCTCTGAAAGCCTGCAGTCCTGCAAACCTAGAGTATACAGTATTGAACAGCAAAAAATTGACATCTTTCCAAAGCAAGGTGGATGGTGAGGGTGGACAATTAAGGTTATCTTCTGATCTCCACATGCATAACATGGTGGTCCATGTGTACTCACATTATTACACATGAATGCATACACACAAACACACACAGTACACACAAACATACAGCAAAAATTAAAAAAAATTAAAATACATCAAGTGTATTTGTGTATATGGAAATATACCTATTGCTTTATATTCATACTATCAGTAGAAAAGTAATTATCAGTCTTACCCAGCTATGAATCCTGTGAGTGACAGTAATGATTGGTCTTGCAAGATATGCTCACAGAAGTAATAATGTCACAAATGTTGTGGGAATAATCAACAACTTATGATTGGTTTTAATATCTGCTCTGCAAGAATAAAACCCTGTCTGTCACCGTTATTAGGTCAGTATCTCATACATAGGTAAATCATAGTCCTTACAAGAAAATCTATTATTATTCTGCTAATGGGCATAATATTATACTAATTCCTAAGATTACATTTTGTACCATAGATTATGACATCTTTCAACCCTCATCAGAGAAGAGCTGTTTGCAGTAGATCATGATTAACATAGAGACCCATAAGTGGCCAAGGTATGGAAAATACTAGACTATAGAATGTCCATCCCTAATTGGAACTTACATGTCACACGTCCTCATCTAAAGGCTCAGGAATCATTGTGGAAGGGGGGTATGTATTGGTGGAAGTATTAAGGCAACTCCACATAGATAAAAGGGAGGTTTATTTGGGGCTTTTACTTACAACAAGTAATGGGATGGGTTACAGGGTCCGGGAGAGGTGAAGTGCAGTCCAGTGGTGTTCTCCGGAGAACTCAGCTTGGTCTACCATCCAACATCCAGGATTATCAGGAACTAGGCGAGCAGTACATCCAAATCCTGGGTCTTAAGGGCTACCATCTCAGCTCACCTCAGGGACAGGGCACAGGTAGGAGTGAAAGTTACTGGAAGCCTCAATGGGGGTAGTACTTCTAGGTCAAAGCTGGAACAGCTACCCACTATAGGTATGAAAGCTGGTAAAAGGCAGAAAAGGCAGATCTCTAGAAATTCAAGGACAGCCTGGTCTACAGAGCAAGATACAGGACAGGCACCAAAACTACACAGAGAAACCCTGTCTCGAAAAACAAAACAAAAACAAAACAAGAGTCCGAAAACGAAGATGACTACAAGGAAACAGTGTCTCTTCCACATAAGAAATCACAGGAGTTGTGGCAGCATTCACAGAACTGTGCAATGGTAAGTTGTACCCAATCCCAGTATGGAAAAGGAAGCTGAGAAGAAAGTTGTACCCCTAGCTGAGGAGCTATTATTATTATTTTTTGTTGCAGGGGAGGAAGGGTCACTTTTCTCCAAGCCTCTGGTAGGTCAACCACAATCCAGTAAACGGACACACATCCAAGAATATTTAGGTAGCCTAAATTGGGCTTAATATGAAAATAGAGGACATAAAGTTGGGTGGGAAGAGGAGTAGTGTGAATCCAGGAAAATTTGGGCTGTGGAATAATAAGATCAAAATACGTTTATGAAATTCTCAAAGAACTAACAAAAATAGATATTAACAAATTGCTGAGATAGGATTGTAAAATTCTCAAAATGTAAAATGTTTCTTCTATACTGCTTTTACTAATGGTTTACAATGACTCATCCATGTAAAATAATTTGAGCCCTGGAATTCACCTATCCTAGAGAGTATCTTTACCTTTTCCATTATACATATCTGTGGTAGTTTGAATGCAACTGGCCTCCATAAGCTCGTAGAGAGTGGCACTATTAGGAGGTGTGACTTTGGTGGAGAAGGTGTGGTCTCATTAGAGGAAGTGTATCACTGTGGGAATGGGCTTTGAGGTCTCTTTTGCTCAAGCTTCCCTCAGTGTGATAATCATACCATTTTCTGGATGTCTTCTGATCAAGATGTAGTCAGCACCATATCTGCCTGCAGGCCACCACTCTCCCTGCCATGATGATAATAGACTGAGCCTCTGAAATTGCAAGCTGCCATCTCAATTAAATGTTTTTCTTTATAAGAGTTGTCATGGTCATGGTGTCTCTTCACAGCAATAGAAATCCTAACTAAGACAACATCCTTTCCCTTAGTTCTCAAAATATACTTTTCATAATTGCAATCATTGTTGCTAGCAGATTTCTTATTCAGCACATTGTCAATAATCAAAATATTCTATTTTTTATAACTCCTTATTTTTCAATATATTTTTTTAAAACATTACATGTATTGTATTTACTTCTTTATATGCATGTGAGTTGGCATTCTCATGACAATGCCCAGTGTTGAGGTCAGAGGACAGCTGGTGGGAATCATTTCTCTCTTCCACCATGTGGATCCTGATATAGACCTCGCATCACCAGCCTTGATAATAAGTACCTTTGCCAGCTGAGCCATTTCCTGGCCGAGAAATTCCATTTTCCCAAAGTGCATCTGTTAGAATCCTGCCCTCTCTCTCTTTCGATCTAACGTCTTATGTCATCAGGTTGTTGTGGGCGACTGCGTACCTTCATGTGGTCACGCAATCTCTGCCTTAAAAAGCCGCACACGGACCCCCACCCCCTTCTCTTTCTGTTTCCTCTCTGCTCTGCTCCTGCCATCTTTCTGTTCCCTCCCCCAGGCCTGGGTCTCCCCCCATCCTTTTCCCTCCTAATAAAGCTCTAAAAGGTACCACTGGGTTCTGTCATGACCGTGACCTTTCCATGCAGTAACCAGGGCCAGCTACCAGTGCCGTTTTCCTTTCAGCATCTGCAATGGATAAGGTAGAAACTTACCATTATATAAGACACCAAGGAACTGGGAAATACAAAGCAATTTGTCAAAGGGTCAAATCCTGGCTAGTGACAAAATTGTGCTAAGCTCATATGGAAAACTGTGTGAAGCTATCAGGTGATGATGTTGATTTGTTCAGATGTGCATGTCTTTGGAGAGGAATGCTGTTTGCTTACACTAGGGATATTTCCTAGCTTATTGCAAGACATACAGTGTTGACATGAAGCACTGAATAATGTGTTGTGTGAATGACCATTGGGAAGATTGCTATCACTACAGCCCAGGAATTTTATCTATGGAGTATGGAGTCCACATCTTCAGATAACCAGGAGGACTTCTGTACTGGGAGTGGCACTAATTGTTTAAATGAAAGTGGCCTAGAAGAACTCTTGTTTATTCTGGTATTTGGCATCACATCATTTCTGCTAGAGTGTTTACAAAAGTTCCAACTTCATATAGAAAAGAGATTTTTCTTCCTTATTTTTAAACTCTAAACAGTTGTTTATTTTCCACCTAAAATTAAATAACTACAGTGTTTCACTTAAAGCAACAAGGACCTCCAAAGTCAAGAAAAATTACCTTAACTCAACACTTTGCCATTCACCTAAGTCTGTTTTCTCTTTTAGTCATTAGAGATAAACATCATCTAATTCATTTTCCCCCAATTTATCTCATTAAGATTTGAGCAGAGGGTCAAGGGATAGATGCTTAAGCATTCCCATTCAACTCTACTATCCAACACACATTTTTAAATTACCTTTTGTTCTGCCTACCTTCTAAGTACTCTATCAGTATAAAAGTGAAGGATCATAGTTTATTTTTTTAAGGAATCTGCAAAAATATTTTGAACTATTTACTGGATATCTAAAAAACTACAGTTGTGTAGCAGAGGTTCCAAAGGCCTTGAAATAAAAACTTCTTGGATAATCATAAGACCCATTTATTCTACCAGAAGCTTGTAAACATATGCATACCCAGGAAGGATTGAGAGAAGCTAAGTAAAATCACCTATTTCAGTATTGCATGTGAATAGAAGAACTTTTTTTTTTCTTTTTCAAGATACAGTTTCTTTGTGTAACAGCTCTGTCTGTCCTAGAACTCACTCTGTAGACCAGGTGGGCATCAAATTCTCAGCCTCCTGAGTGCTGGGATTAAAGGTGTGTACCACCACTGCCCAGCTTAGAAGGATATTTTTAAAACAATTTTACAAGAATAACTTAGTCTTTTAGCTATCAGTTGTTGTATAACAGTTTCCTCCAAGATTAGAACCTTCTATCTTGGAGGGAAATTTCTTAAGACAGGATGCTTACAGAGAGGTGAAACAACAGTGTTTTAAGGGGAGGTGAAATATTACAGGGAGCTGCATTATAACAGGAAGATACCAACTGAAAATTACTTCAGGAAATCCCTGAAACTGATCAGATTCACTAAGGCCCAGTCCAAACCTCCCCACTGCAGAGAGTCACCATCAGACAAGCTCAGCTACAAAGAAGGCCTTAAAGAAGCCTAGCAACCTGGAAGAAGAAGGGACAAGTTTAGGAGACTGGATCAAAGAAGCAGCGATCCATGAAGCAGCCTGAAAGAAATAGAGAGAAGCCAAAGTGCCTAGAGTAAATCAAGACAAGCAATGTTTTTTGGAAGAGGCTCAACTGAGTCACCTGGTAAGGACTCTTCAATCTGTTTTGCCATCTGCAGTCTTTGCTCCAGGTTTCCACCTGCCACCCATGCTGGAGTGGGTTTTGGGGATACAGATGTCTATGAGTCATTTCTACTCCTGTAAGTAACCTAAGTAACCATCATAAAACTCTTTGGTTTATCAAGTTGGTCTTGGGTTCCCTATATGGGGCAAGTAGACTTCTATGTTGCATGCCCCCAGAAAAGTCTGTAACTCAACAGCAATGTTCCTAAATACCCATTCTTTGGGTTGGATTTATGCTGTTTACTAAAATAGCAATAATATATTTGTATTTGTTCATCCAAGCTCCCTGGATTTTTATATAGTTTATTAATACTTTTACATAGTTTATTAATAGAAAAGTATCAAGAATATGATTAGATTTAAGGACCAAGCTTCATACATATTCTTCTATTATTAAACAATCCACATATTCACTTGAGGATACAAGGCAGGAATCTAAAAGTTATCACAAATTGAGATGTTATAAGAGCATAAGAGGATACAGAGAGACTTATTGAGATCACGGATGGGATTCAGAGATTATATTAAAAAGTATCATATAGAGAACAAAGTAGTTACATCCTCCATGATTGAAATAAAAAGAATGTCTCTTCTTCTCTAGACTCTGGTAATTTCTGCTGTGATTGGCCTAAACTGGTTTGTCTATTTTTGATGATGGGAAAGACTGAGTAGGGGACTCAGTGAGTTACAGAAATTGCTATATGAAAAGAGAAGTGGAGAAATACATTCCTCAGTTCAATAGAAATGGAGTTGCTAAGCAAGGAAAAATATTCACAAACTTTATGGGTATCAATTAGACGAGACTGCCATTCGTTGTTTTGCCTGGCTGCTTGAATATGTATTGATACTATAGAGTAGGGCACAAAGTGTGTTGAAGTGACATTGTTGAGAAAACCTAGCAGTATTGTCTGCTGTCTAAAGTGCTCAGCTATTGTTTTTTCTCTTCTTTCTTTTTGTAGCAGCTCAAGTTGACTAACATTTCTTAATTCTGTTGTGTTCACAGACTCATATATGTATGAAAGATTGCCAAAATTTGTACTTTAATTACATTGCATATTATGTGCAATTAAATATCATGAATGTGTTCAAAACAATATGCTCATGTTATTCCTTCAGGGGTATTTGAATATCTAAGACAATACTGTGGAGTTAGACCACTATATTACAAACAATAATAGCTGCAAATTAGAAATCAAGAAAGGATTGTACAATAGCATCAAAACTATGTTTTATGTTGAGAAATGTAGTAGTTATACAAATAGATGGTTGTTCTTTGCTTGGACTGTCACATGCAGATCCATATCTGCAATGTGCTTTCAGGTAGAAATCCTTTTCATTCACAGGACTCTCCTAATTGTTCACTGCCTCACAAAGATCACAGTAACAGTCTATATATCATCTAATGTGAGAAAACTATTGTTTCACATAGTCAGTTCTGTTTTCTAGTTGCTTCTAGTGAAGTGATAAATCATGTCCTTTATTAGTAACTTCATAAATGCAGTAGAAAGCAGAAGTCCTTCTTCACTATTAACTGAGAACAACATTTTACTTCATATTGCTTCCTGCATAACTTCATTTCCATAAACATCTACATATTCTTCTCCAACTTTCAATGGAACCTCATCACCATGAGCATCCACATGTCCTTCTCCAACTTTCGTTTTTTCCCCAACATAGTGTTTTCTTACTGATTGTTTGGGAATTTCATATTATGCACCCTACTCACACTCACTTCCCATTCCTCCTAAGTCCACCCTCCCACCTTTATGCCCTTCCCCAAAAGAGAAAAAAATTCCCACTAAGTCCATGGTAAAGCTCCCAATGGCCAGTCGCTAAAGATAACTGAATATTCTCCTCACCCCACCCATCCAGATGCTGTCAACTGCATAGAGTTACACTTCAACATCTTTATCACATTTTTAAGGACTCTCTTAAATGGCTTCTTTTCTGGACTGTTTCTTTTTCTTTTCTCTTTTCTTTCTCTCTTTCTTTTTTTGGGGGGGGGGCGATTGCCACAGAATCCTTCAATGTCTTTCATTCTCAATTATGAGTCTGCAGTCATTGATATCATTGCAAAAGAAGCTTCCCTGCCCATAACAGCCAGTGACAGCACCCACTGATCATAGGATCACAGACTTCCACATCGTTTCCTGTGACAGCACAGACCACAGATATCCACATGATCTCTGGGAGCATCACAGTACATGGACTTTAACATGTTCTCTAGTGGCAGCATGGACTGTGAACTTCAACTTGGCCTCCAATAACAGCACAGAACACAAACATCAACATTGTCACCCCAGCAGCCCTGATCACAGACATCAACGTGTTCTTAGGTAGCACCACTGACCACAGACATGAACATGGCCTCATGAACACCAACATGGCCCTCAGGGATAGTCTGAACTATGGTCATTAACATGGCCTCCAAAAGGAGCACAGGCCATGGGCATCCACATGGCCTCTGAAAGCAGCATGGATCACTGGTATCAATAGAGCCTACAGTGGCAGCACTGACCACAGACTCCAGGCTGGCCTCCAGAAGCCGCACTGATCATGGGGGTCTTTCAAGCATGCTTAATCCAGAAAATGAACCATTCTTCATCTAGGATACCTTGTTGTTGCTCAGAGCCAGAGTGATCATGTGGATTGGCAGCACATTTGGGGGCAGAACCTGAGTGAGTTGCTCACCACCCTGTCTGCCCCACTCAACATGTTCCCAATTCCTCCACAGTCAGAGGTTGTACATCTCTAGTTTCAACTCTTTCTGCTCCATATGTGGCCCTGCTGTGCATTCTTTTTCTCCAATTTCACAAGTCCACTTTTTAGAAGTGTCTTCCCATGAGACCTTCCCTTGTTTAATTGTTCTGTCGATACTGCAGCATGCTGCAGACTCATCCTCCACTTCCTCATCTCCCCTCAAAGCCCCCATGGGTCTCTCAGGCTCCTCAGAGTAGCTCTATAGTTCAGGAGTGCCAGAAACTGCTGCTTGAATTAAGTCCTCTTCTCCAACTTTCAATGGTAAAGGTGAGGTGATTTACGTTCCCTTTGTTTATATTTTATTGTTAAATTGTTATTTTAAGGAACTTGCAAATAAAAAGAAGAGCATACACCGACATTCCCTTTAAAGGTAATATCACTTCATGATTAAAGCACAGATTCAAAGCTTTCTATTTTTATAAAATATTTTATTCATTATTTGTTTCATTCATGTATCTTTATACTATCTACCCCAACTGTCTCCCCGTACTCCCCTCAGATACTCCCTTTTATGCCTCCTCCTACCTCCAAGTCTTCTCTTTTTTATTTCCTAATAAAAATTTGACCCACTAAGTCAAAATTGTAACATCTTCTGGAATACTTCTCTATTTAATTGGCTTGATTTTATGTAGTCCTTATGCAGAAAAGCATAGGTGCCATGAGTTAATGAGTGTAATTGCTGTGTTATATCTAGAAGACCAAATTTCACAGCACTCCATCCCATCCTCCAGCTGTTACCATTCTTTGTACCTCCTCTTTCACAATGGTCCCTAAGATTTGGAAGGAGTAATATAGATGTTCCATTTAGAGCTGAGCATTCAACAGTCACTTAGTCTTATCACTTCACTTGTGAGTCTCAGGATTAACTGATCCTTGCTGCAAAAAGAAATATGCCTGGCCAAGATTGAGACCACTAGTCTACAGGTTAAAAAAAAATCATGTATTTATGTGGCTGTTTGACATGCCCATTTACCAAATCTATAGTAATAGTCTCTCCTCTATGCCCCAGGAATTCTCTAACCATGTGCTTTTGACCACTTTTATAATACTAAACATGAATATCCCAGTCTAGTAGACTGTAAAGCCAATCAGAAGTCCGGTTGTTACCTTATAACATCCATGTCATTTTTGCAACAGTGGCAACATTTTGTCTGACTGGCTGATATTGTAGAATTCAGGGTTCACAGCTGAGTAATACCATTGATGACTTTCTCTTTTTTTCCATGGCAGCCTGCATGGCATGTTCTAGTACCTTTAAAGTTAACCAGCAGAGAGGAAGTTCATAGTTTGCTTTCTCTATTTCCTGCAACAAAAATGTGCTGTGTCTTCAGCAATAGGATCTCTTGTCTTAAACAAGGACTTTTTGCACAATATTCTTTTGAAATTATAATATCATCAAATCATTTCTTCTTTATCTTTCCTTCTTCTAAGACCTTCCAACTATGCCCCTTGAGCTCTCAAATCCATTAGCTATCCCAAGTCTTCTGAGGGGAGAATTGTCCACATATACTTTGCTGAAACTCTTTTTTCTTACTACACATTTTAATTAACTCACTAACTAGTGTGTTTTCTTTATCTGGGAAGAAATATGGATACTGTGATGTTTATGACTTCTTGTAGCTATACATCATTAGTTTCATTTGTTTTTTTTCTAGTTCTTGAAGCCTAAAATGCACTAGTTTTCCTTTTTTATTCCTGACATTCTGTAAGCTGCATATCTCCTTAGGTGTATTATTTTAGAACACTGTGGTCAATAAGGAAACACTAGCTAATAAGATGTGCCTTAAGAGGACTTCCTGACATTCTTTAGGGATAGTCATAACAATAGCTTTGATGATAGTAACAGGTGTCTCTTCATAGGCTACAAAGTCTTTCACATTAATATTTTATTGAGCACTCACAAGTACTTTAAGAAACAGGCAAGAAATGTAATGTTTTCCAAATTCACAGAAAAATGACTATATGAATGACTTCTGGTTCTGTTGTTCTCAGAACTTTACTCTAAGTCTCTTTTGGTATCATTTCTCATGAGTGTACTTTCAACGAGAAATTCTTAATTAATAATCACAAAAATGTGACTGCTAAGCTATTATAACATAATATAATGTAATGTAATAGAAGTCTAATTTTGAAGTTTCAATTATATGTCATTTTAAGGGAATAGCCAATGTTAATTCTAAATTGCATATGTATGTGTTTCATTATTGTGATTACATTAAACATACCTTGTGGAAAGAATAAAGCTCTCCAGACTGAGGCTGTAAATAAAAAAAACTATCAGATGACAGCTTAAGCCAAATGCCAACATGACCTCTGGATGAAAATAAATAACCTCTTGTACATCACCCCTAAAAGGCTTGTGTGCTATTGTCAATGATTTGAATGGTTCACACTGTCTTAACTGGAGAAGAATCAGAACTGGTAAGTGTCCTAACTGATTTTTTGTCAATTTGATGCAAGTTAGTCTCATTTGAGAAGAAGGAACCTCAATTGAGAAAATGCCTCCACCAAAATTGACCTGTGGACAAATGTGTGGTACATTTTCTAAACTGACAATTGATGTAGGAGGGCTCAGCAAACTGTGACCACTGCTACCCCTGGGCTGGTGATTCTGAGTGCTAAAAGAAAGCAAGCTGAGAAAGCCATGGGGAATAAGCCAATACACAGCAATCTTCCATGGCTTCTACATAAGCTCTGGCCTTCGGGTTCCTGCCCTGAATTAATTGGAAGTTGGATTATAAGCTGCAAAATGAAATAAACCTTTGCCTCTGCAAGTTGATTTTGATCATGATGTTTTATCACAGCAGTAGAAACCCAAACTAAGATTCAAATCAATCCCAGGTTGAGTATTGCTGTGACAGACCTGACCATGTGTCATTGGAAGAATTTCTGTTGTATTTGAACTTTCTGATGGAAAAGCCATCGATTATTCAGAGATTGGTAAGCTTTTGTGGGAATGAGAAGATAAATCTGAGAGAAGTACGGATGATGAGGACCTGACTTATGAAGTTTCAGAGGGAAATCTGAAAGTCCCTTAAAGACTCTGCTGGGAACATCAATATTTTGAATTAAGGGTCTGTGGTGCCTGGTTAACTGAAGCTAATGAGTTGGTTGTGATTACCAAGAAACCAGCATCACTGAAGTGAAACCTGTGCTTTACTGACACAATTGATGCTGATTAGCTGGAACTTAGATGTTAGTGGTAATTAGGAAGAAACAAGCAACACTGAAGATTCTAAGTCTGTAGATATTTCCTCAGGGTCAGCACACAGAACCTAAGCTCTAGAGCCATGCAATGCTACATCTCCTCCTCGCTTCTGAACTTGGTAAGGTGTAAGAGTAGCCCAGGTTGTATTGATTTTGATGACATGAAGGAATGAATCATAGAGAGCAACTAGAGTGTGGTACTTTTTGTCAGGGCTGGAGTCCTTAAAGAGAAGCCAGGAAAAGCCTTTGGTGAGATGCAACCTCAGTTTCAGTAGAAGGCCTAGTATTAAATGGGCAATGGAGAGAAGTTGAGACTTGACACCATATTACAGGGGCAGAATCCCTGAAGAGATCTAAGGCAGTCTACTGGTAAATGTTCTATCCAGTTGCAGCAGGAGACTCCAGTATTTTAGAAATACCAGTACCGTGAAACAGCTACCACAGACAGCAGTAGCTGTGGAGTAGAGCCTCTCTGAGCCTAAAAGACAAGCTTCACATGCCGCTGATGGCAGAGATGGAAAAATGGATCCTTTTGGAACCCACAGGATGATGGGAGGGTCCTAGATATCAATCATCAAAGTTATTATACTGTTGGAATTTAGTTTTCCCTCTGATTTGATTATGACTATGCACTGATTATCTCCTCTTGGAATAAGAAGTTATAGGCCTTATTTTTGATTTTACAGGATCCCACAGTTGAAAGACCCTGAACTCTTAAAGACACTTTGGAATTGTAGAAAGACCTTTGAAGTTTAGAGATACTTTGAATAGCTTAGAGAGATTTTGAATATAGATGGCTCTTGGATATTTTGGAGAGGCTTTGAACTTTCAAAGAGATCTTGGATATTTTAAAGAAAGTGAAATTTTGACCACCTCATTCCATGCACAGACTTCCCACATTCTTCTCCAGTGTCTAGACTGGTGAGTAAACCCTGCCCACAAATTTTATTAATTTTTTCCACATCCCTATGAATATACTCCAGGTCCCAAAGCCAGTGCCTTGTCCCAGTGTACCACCATGCCTCACAGTGGTGGCCTATAGGCTTCCTTAAGAGTTCCAAATCCATAAGCTGACCATCATCTCTTTCTGTGTTGTATCCAACATCTAGGCTCACACCAAGACCTGCTCAGCCCACATTGATCCATAGGACCATTTGTGCAGTATTCACCATGCCACACCATGCCACTCCATACCAAGGTTTTCTATGTCCTCCTTCATGGTCTAGCTTCATGAGTACCCTAGATATCTTCATCCGTACTCTACCAGATTTACATCTATATTCTATCATATACTGTTCCGTAATCTACCAGATTTAGCCTAGGTCTCATAACCAGTACACAAGCCCAGTCTGGCCTTCCCTGCCTTCACTGCAGAGGAGCTGTAGTATTGTGTCAGTGTCCCTCTCTACCTATCTCTCGTATCACAGGACTCTTCCACTTTATAACAAATCTTTCCAGTCAGATTTATCTACTCCCATCCTCCCAGCTTGGAATAGGAACACCCTGCATACTAGCCCAGTCTCCTCTGCCCACCTGACTCTTCCTCCCAAACTATTTCCAACCTCTAGACCCACCCCACCCCACATCCTTCCTTCTCACACCCCTGCTCCATCCATAACAAAATTAAAAGTAACAAAAGAAGTTGACATGTCTAGATATCATTGCAGGAACACAAACATGTGAAAGTTAAATCCAGTATCTTCTTTCTAAAACTACCAGTCCTGTAAAAATTTTGACAATGTTATTTACCTAGATAACTCCAAAATGCAGAAATTGAGATAACCATAAACATTTCAGAAGAATTCAGAGACTTTAAAGAAGACACAAAGAAATAGCCCACTGCAATCAAGGAGAAGAAGCTTAAGGAGATTAACTGTCTGATTGATGCCCAAGGTAACACAAACAAGGCTGGTGGAAATGGCAAAGACAACTCAGAACTTGAAAATGGAATTCAATAAAGTGATAGAAACATTGAAGAGAATTCATGCTGATATGAAGAATTAAAAACAAAACAAAGCAAATAAAAGCAACAACCCAACTGGAAAGCAAAAAGTAAATAAAATGAGTCATGCAGAAGAAAGAACATTAGGCCTCCAAGATAAAATAAGGGAATCTAGAACAAATAAGCAAGGAACATGAAAAATTAAAACAAAAACAAAAAACACACACAGGAAAAGACATGCAGAAAATCTGAGACCTCATTAAAAAAAGACAAACACTTCTAATTTTGGCCATAGATAAGGGAGAAGCATCCCAAGTCAATGGCATACACCAGATCTTCAACAAGATCATAGAAGAAAACTTCCATACCCATACAGATATAAAAAACACAGAGAACACCAAATAGACAAGAGCAGAAAAGAAAAGCCCAACATCATGTCCTAGTTTAAACACTAAGTATGTATAATAAAGAAAGTGTACTGAAAGATTCAAGAGAAAAACATGCAAGCCACATATAAAAGAAAATTCCTAAAAATAACAGCTGATTTCTCAATGGAAATTTTGAAAGCCAGAGGAACCTGGAGTGATACATTCCTAAAAGTATCACTTTTAGGACTAAAAGTCCTAAAAGACCATGATAATCAACCTAAAATAATAAACCCACAAAACTCTCTGCCATGATGGAAGGAAAAAGAAAAAATTTCCATACTTAAAAAGCCTTGAAAAATTTTGTATCCAACAAACAAAACCTAAGTAAAATAGAGGAAGTAATATTTTGAGCTGACAAGAGAAATGAACATAGAAGAGAGATTGTAGGAAGAAATACAAAGCCATAATTATTGAAACACAAATTACTGCTCCAAACACAAGCAACACCAAAAATCAAAACATTATGGCCCAAACTAACATACACATTTGAAAAATTAAATTCCAGTGTCCTCAATTCTCCAATCAGAGATGAAGATTGACTGAATGGATCAAGAAAGAAAATATTTCTATCTGCTGCCTACAAGAAACACACCTCAATTTTAAAGATAGGAACCATCTTAGAGTAAAAGAATAGACAAACATTCCAGTCAAATGGGGTCAAGAAGCAAACAGGCATGGCTATCTTAATATTTGACAAAACAGACTTAAAACTAAAAATAATCAGAAGAGATAAAGAGGGACACTTCATTCTAATGAATGAAACATTAAATAAGAAGACATTACTAGCTGGATCGTCAAAGCCTGGTCTGGCAGGAAGACATCCACAGTCCCACCTGATGTCATTCCACTAAGGCAGGTGGAAGCCACCCACATACCAGCTTGGGTCCTCGAGGTGGGGGCTAGTCATAAGACATCCACAGGCACACCAGATGCTATTTGGCTCAGGTGGAGGTACCAGCGGGAGTCACATTTCACATCCCAGCTCTGGGAAGTTTCTTGGTGCATGCCACTGTACACATTTCTACCTAGTCTCATGCCAACAATTAGCCACCCACTGCTCA
Source organism: Peromyscus attwateri (assembly GCA_902168425.1). NCBI lineage: Eukaryota > Metazoa > Chordata > Mammalia > Rodentia > Cricetidae > Peromyscus > Peromyscus attwateri. Next base: position 1,445 of record CABHPP010000172.1, on the reverse strand, counting down.
TAAATTCCATATAAGTATTTGGTAGATGGGCCTCTTAAAAGAGCCACACCTCTGTATGCTGCTACTTCTGAGCCTACCCAAGAGAGTGTGGTCACCATGAAGCTGCATTTGATTTATGGGGGCCAGGGAGTGTAATGTGGTAGTTTGAATGTTATTGGCCCCCATAATCTCAAAGGAAGTGGCACTACTAGGAGATGCATATCTGTTGGAGTGAGTATGGCCTTGTTGGAAGAAGTGTAGCTGTGAGGTGGGCTTTGAGGTTTCCTATGCTCAGGGTACCAACCAGTGTCTCAAATGACTTTCTTTTGCCTACAACATGTAACACTCTCAGCTACTAATCTAGCACCATATCTGTCTGGATGACCCCATGCTTCCCATCATGATGATAATGGACTAAATCGCTGAAACTCTGAGTGAGTCACCCCAATTAAATGTTTTGTTTATAAGAGTTTTAATGGTTATGGTGTCTCTTCACAGCAATTAAAAAAAAAACCCTATCTATGACACCTGGCTCAAAGGAGCTCGCAGAGTCTGAATCAACGTCCAGACCAACCTAGGCCCTCTACACATATATGACAATTATGTAGCTTGGTCTTCATGTTTGACTCCTAACAATAGGAACAGGAGCTGCCCCCAAAGCTTTGGTTGGTTCTTGGAAACCTATTCCTCATACTGGGTTGCCTTGACCAGCCTTAATGCAAGGGAAAGTATTTATTCTTATTGCAACTTGATAGTCCATGCTTTGTTGATATCCATGGGAGGCCTGCCTCTTTTTGAACAGAAATAGAGGAAGAGTGGATTGAGGAAGGGGGGAAAAGAATGGGAGGAAAGAATGAAGGGTAAACTGTGATCAGGATGTAAAATAATATAATTAATTAAATTAAAAAGAAAAAATGAGCTGCCCTGGTCATCTTTTTCACTCACACAGCAAGGTCTGTTTTGTTGACCCATATGTCCTCTGTTTTGCTGATTAGGTTTGTAAGCAGTCAAATTAAATAGATGGATTTTTATCTCTACTCTATGCTGACTTCCCTCAACTTCAGGTTTATGTTTGTTGAATGACATATTTTACACAGAAATAAAAGACAGCAGGATATGAGACTATTGTGGAGGAAACAAAGACAAGTGACAGATGACCTGCCTATTTAAACACATACAGTAAATTCAAGTGGTTACAAAAAATGTTTTCACACTCTTGATTGTATATTAGAGCAATAAAGCACACGTTTCTAAAAGGGAAACAATAGTAGTTGGCATTTATTGAGTATTTGCTACATGCCAGGTAATGAACCTAATGTCTTTCCTATATGGTCAATTTAATTCTCACTACAAACCCTGGATATCATGAAAATCCTCTATCTACAAGTAAAGAAACTTGGGTTCAAGGAACTTGCTCAAGGTTACTGACCTAATGGCACTATGTCCTGAAAGCCTATCTCCTCCCC